>JAGVVM010017659.1:0-12263 GCA_019149425.1 Psidium friedrichsthalianum
TCACACACGAAGACTTTCCATTTCGCAGGAGACAAAAAAGGCTACGATTTCCATTTTGTTAGGGCATACTAAACCTAGATGACATGCTTGAAGGACCAGTCTTTTCATTAATAGGACTCCTTTGTAGTCCCTAATTCTGATTATGACAGCTACTGATCCGACGTTGTGCTCCGGCCCTACCCAAAGCTATTCGAGGGCGTCGAGCGGGGAATTAGGAAAAGGCCATGTTGGGTTGATGGCGACGTTGAATTGCGCCCCTTAACCCTATTTGCAGAAGATTAGTCGAGGGGAGAGAGAGAGAGCATATCTTGTTGATTTGTCGTGCTTCAATCATTTGTGTGAGTTCATCTCAGTTTCCCGTTGGATTTGATGATTTACTGAATCTCACTGGCAAACCCTAAGAACGTTTCGATGATGTATCCGGTGCATGCAATAATTCCTCGGATAATGTTAAAAAGTGCTGAAGGACAGTTGTTAATAGTCATTAATTGCGCTTTGGAAACATAAACATTTCTGTTTTAAGTTTCTTATCTTACCAAAAAAAAAAAATTCTATTTTAAGTAGGCGCTCTTCTTAAATATGTTATTATTCCATTTTTTTTATGTGTATCAGCGTCTAAAGGACTATAGTGATCTTAATTAACACCGAGAAAATTTGCCTAAAAAGCCACAAACCCATTGCGTGGTTGCTACTCCAATTGTAAAGTTTTCAATTTGCCAATGTTTCGACCCAAAAAAGAAAAATCGCCGGTATAGTCATATTTCTCCCGTCCCTTCTGGGCGATTGGAAAATAAGAATAGTTGATCATTAAAATGATAACTGATACAACAGGAGTATTTCAGAGAAATTTAGTAGAAATTTGTTAACGTGAATGCCGACTATTTCACGTAATATGATCGGCGCTAGCGTAAACGATTTTTGCAATTCTTTCAAAAAATATAAATTCTTTTCTTTTATTTTTTTCATTTTTCCTATTTCCCTCCGCTGGTCCAGAACCACCGACGATGGCCATGGCATTTGCCTCGTCTAGATTTGGGCAAGAGCCTGTGATCCCTCGTGAGCCATAGGCGAGGGGCTCTCACCCAGATTTGGGTGAGGTGAGGGCATCATGGCCTTGCCAAACATTGCCGATTCCTTAGACGGGCGATGGGAAACAGAATAAAAGAAAAAAAAATCAAAAATGAAAGGGAAAGAACAATAGAGGAAGAAAGAAAAGAAAAATCAGAAAGCTTCAAAAGAATTGCAAGGGAAAAAAAAATTCCGTCTTCGTCAACAATGGCCATCTGGCGCCGCCACGCAAGACGACCGGTTGTCCACATCAGCGATTTCCAATCAAGAAAGGACTCTATTGACATATCTTCAGAAGGTTCGAACTTAACCAGTAGTTAAACTGAAAAAAAAAAAAAAAAAAACTTCAGGCGAAATCAGCCATCTTGCGATATGTCTAATTGATCAAATTGAAAATTCTAAAGATTGATTGGCTATCGTCGAGTGACGCGATTTAATGCGAGCTTCATCTATGATTTCGTGCGTATCACTCACATGATCTAATGATTGCGATGAAGAGGTTGGGCTCCATTTCCGCATAAGAGGGAATTGGGGGGTTCAAATCTTTTGGATTGTAGAAGGAAGAGGAGAGGGGGGGAGTGATTGGGGAAAAGGCTGCCAAAAAGCATGGAAATGGAAATGGAGTTGTACGGGGGGGTGTTTTCCGAGCCTGGCCCTTCTTTTCTGTCTTTTGTTTTGTTTTCTCTTTTTTTTTTTTCCAATTATTTTAATTTCGATTTTATTTATTTATATTTATTTATTTTTTGAGGAGGGGACTGAGTTGTCAAAATCGTCGTCTCCTTTTCCCCGCAATTCCCTCTCTCCCTCGCGCGCCCCGCCCCACGGCCCACGACCGAATCTCGTCGTCTCTCTTGTTTCTTTCGTTCCCTGTGATCTGATGATGGCCAGTGCGCCAAAACGGAACGGGGGATTTCGCATTCATTACGGGGTCTCCCTACTCTTGCCACCTCAATTTTTTGTGTAAACAAAATCTCTCCCCCCGCCCAAAAAAAAAAAAATTCAGCATAGACCAGCGAAATTTCGCCGAAATAACTACGATAACGCCTAATTTTTTTTAGAGACACTAAAATCTTTAAATTTGTACCCATGCGACGTATTTAGCCTCCCGTTAAGGTCCCATGAACGAGCATTGTTAGCATGGACAATTGAAGGCAAACGGTGTTGACAATGCCGCCCGCGTGGCTCGAGTGAAGTAAGAACCACGGTTTTTTTTTGGCTGATAAATCATTTTGCAAAATTTCGACGGATGATGAATATGTGACGCGGGTACATATGTCTTGATTTTCTGTGTCGGGAGAAAACATCGAGGATAGATGTGTCACAGTCACTGGAGGGTCGACTTCCTGCGAGCCAGGCTCTCGGGCTAGACCGGCGATCTGTGTCGCGCCATTGCATTTATGTTTGGTTATTAACGTTGTTTCGGTATCATAATAACGTAAGGAAGGAAAAAAGGACGAATCGCTCCGATCAACGAGTTACAAATTACTGCGGTCACCTACCTAGACAAGGGTTTATCGCATTATAATAATGCAGTCGATGTCTATTTCCACCTTTCAACTATCAAGAATTGATTACGCATCACCTGGGTTTATGGCCATTAAAACTGAATTACCAAAAGCAATAAAAGAAAAAAGAAAAAAAATCTCAAATAAAAGACCCGAAGTGTCATCATTTTCTCTGGTAATAACATGAAATGCTCGTATTTTTTTTTTTTCAAAGAATGGCATTTTTATCATTTATTTATTTTTTGTTTTTTGCATTTTTGCTTCTCCTTGTTTTTTCTTTTTTTTTCTCTTCTCTCTTGCTCTTGGCTAGTCTCAGGTGATCGCTGACCACCGGCTAGGGCTGGAGGCCACACCGGTGGCCGGCCATTACCTGAGACCAGCCACCAGCGAGAAGAAAGGGCCAAAAAAAGAAAAAAAGAAAAGAAAAGGAAGAAAAGAAAAAAATAAAAATGAAATAACGAAAATGCTTTTGATCAGGCCCTTCTTCGATGGGATAAGAAGGGCACTCTGAGCTCTTATTTAAAATAAAGTCCATTTCTGTTTTTTTATTTAAGAAAAAAAGAATATTTTATGTTTTTATTTGAAAATTTTTCGATGAAAAACTCACTGGACAAAAGTTAAACGAAAAGGGGCAAACGAAATATAAAAGAAAGAAAAGAAAAGAAGAGAAGACGACACTGAATAAAGGCTTAAACTAATGTTGGTCAGACTCCACTGTTCTGTAAGATCATGACATCAGCATTTTGCAATCCCAGAGCAATATATTATTATTATTATTATTATAAAAGGTCCACCAGCAAAGAGGAAAATAAAACTAAAAAGAAGAGGGGGAAAATACCCGAGATATAAAAAGCAATTTAAAAAGAAAAGGAAAAAAAACCTTTGACTGCTTGCGAGGAGCCGTGGATTGTGTCGGAGATAGAGGTTACGTCAGCCCCCCATCCCCATTTTTGCCGACATATTTCACGTTGTATTTATGAAAAAAAAAAAACAAAAAGAGGACGGTCCATGGATATGTCCCATATGTCCCGGGTCGATTGAACCCGAACCGTTCCCCGTTCGTTTCGTGTGGGGGCGGGTGGTTGTCTTCAGCCACCTATGCCCAAACCAGCCACCAAGCGAAAAGAGAGAAAAGATTTTGTGATGCCATGGCATTTGATGTGGTCGAGTCATGTAATTTGCCCAAACATAGTATGTCGATTCGACAGCTCAAAACATAGGAATGTTAAGGAAAGCACAATAATTTCGCACGGAATATGATCGTACATTGAATGTACCTTGTTCACGCGTTTCTTAGCACGTGAAAATTAGCCCAATCGATACCTCGTAATAATTTACCCGTTGGTTTGATTGTCATCCGTATCAGCTGCTACGTAGTCAATTGAGAACATATTTCAATATGATCAAGCTCGTCATTTTCACTTACTACGTCCAAGTCTGGACATCGTGTTATGCGGCGATGCGGTGGTTGGCACCGTCAAGGTTTAACTCTTGCTATCGATGTAGAAGAAAGGGCTTAAGAAAAAGGATTTTATTAGGTACATTGCATGACGATTATCGGCGCTTTATATCTTAAGCAAAGGTGTCTTAGTTCTGATTCTTAATAATTGGCGGGCCTGGACGAAGGTCTTACATGGAAAGGATCGCTATTATGTGACATCCCTAGACTAACTCACTCAATGTATTGCTAGCTTCGAGCGATTAGCCCTTGTCGAGCTAAGCCATTACGGGCCCGCTAGTTTCCACATACTGGAGTGGGTCCCACTATGATGCCATAATATGGCACCCCCAGATTAATCACTTCTAATATTGTCTGCTTTAACTCATTCCATGTCGAGTCTCACGATTTTCTCATTTGATGTATAAGTAGACGCTTTCCTAAGAGGCTACCCATTCCATGTGATGCTCTCATCGAAGCATACTTAACATCCGAGTCTATGCTATATGTTATCGTTACATCAAATGCGAATATGAGGAAACCATTCTAGGTCGACATATGTAATCTAAGATCGCTCTTCCTCTGTTGGATGCGCAGTTTTGTTCATTCTCGCCCCATTCGCCACCTTAGAAACCCGCTAGCAACTGCTCCTCATTCAATCTCTCTCGCTCGGTAATCAGTCCCCCACCCTCATTGGATTGGGTCGTTACGCATTAGGCCAACCTTCGGGATCCGTCC
This sequence comes from Psidium friedrichsthalianum, assembly GCA_019149425.1. Lineage (NCBI taxonomy): Eukaryota > Viridiplantae > Streptophyta > Magnoliopsida > Myrtales > Myrtaceae > Psidium > Psidium friedrichsthalianum. Next base: position 4,750 of record JAGVVM010017659.1, read on the forward strand.
CGCGCCTAAGCCGCCCAATAATCACCTCTAATCGCCACAAATCAACGATCTGTAGAGATGATACGAGATACATCTGTCTATCAAGCGCACAGTGGGTTTAGCGAACGTACCCCATCCAGAGCATTCAAAAGATTTAAACCGCCGACCCGTGTTCGAATCGAAATTCTTGATTTGGCTCACGGCTGTTCTTTCGAGTTTCATTCGTGATTTCGAATCGGGGAGAGTTGCCCTAATTGAGAGCATTACGAACCGATGCAAATTATCGAGATGGCGAAGCCCATCATCGGCCTCGAATTGTGTATTGTTGGGTTCGATTTGGATTGCAAGTTTCGAAACTGGACAAAGTTCGGTTTGGTTGAGTTTGGCCTCCCAACAAATCCTGCCCGCCCCCCTGCTTGATATGGACTGGAAGCTGATGATTCGAAGAGCTCCATAGCAGGGAAGCTTCAACCGAGGGATGCAAAACCTACTCATGAAAGGTCAACGAACGATATGTATCGTCTTTTATTTTTCTCCGGAGAGTGGATACGTGAAAATTCGAGATTTAGGAGTATCATTTACAGATGATCGAGGAGCGGGCGAAGGCAAATCGGCACATTCGATAGCGTTTTTACACGATAAAGAGCTTGGCCCCCCTCCCCCGCCTAACTTTGGTTCGAGGCAGCCCGATCCCGAATGTTTCTACACGAATTATACGTATCGGTAGATGCGGGCACTACATTAGCTCCAGCCTAAGCCTGCCCAAACGAGTGCCTTTAATGTATACTTCAGCTCGCAACATATTTTGAATTTTTTTTCCTTTCGAAAAGCGATTTTCATTATATCTGTAGATAAAATGAATTATTTCTCGTCAGGAGGAATCTATACCTAAATATGTCCTTCGACAAATATAGTATTTTTCCTTTTGCTAATGATACAGACCAAAATAATAAGAATAATAATATTATTATTATATTATTATTATTACTATTATTATTTGGATTAATAGGAAAGAGATTTTTCAGGGCCGACAGATCCGTCCAAGTCCGTCCCTCATTGTGCCGAGAAACGACAAACTTCTGTTTCATCCCCTGACGTCATTTCTTGAAACTGCACGCAAACCCTTTTTTTTTTGCCCTCTTTATTTTTATGTTTTTTTTTTTACCGCGACGTAATTCGGGAGAATCTCATTCTCTTTCTTTCTTCACAGTCTCACTACCTTTCTCTTTTTTGTTTTTTTTTCCTTTAATCTTCTCGGTTTTCTTTTTTTAATGACCACAGACTGTTTGACAGAAAGGGCAGGGTTCCTTCCGCAAGGAAGCCCAAAACGGGAAAGCTAAGCGAGACATACAGTCTCCCCCCATGGCCTGCAGTTTTAGCAAACAAGGGCAAATTTTCAGACAACCATCCTTTACTTTTAAAAAAAAGTAAAGGATGGTTGTCTGAAAATTTGCCCTTTGTTTGCTAAAACTGCAGGCCATGGGGGGAGACTGTATGTCTCGCTTAGCTTTCCCGTTTTGGGCTTCCTTGCGGAAGGACCCTGCCCTTTTCTGTCAAACAGTCTGTGGTCATTAAAAAAAGAAAACGAGAAGATTAAAGGAAAAAAAAACAAAAAGAGAAGGTAGTGAGACTGTGAAGAAAGAAAGAGAATGAGATTCTCCCGAATTACGTCGCGGTAAAAAAAAAAAACATAAAATAAAGAGGGCAAAAAAAAAGGGTTTGCGTGCAGTTTCAAGAAATGACGTCAGGGGATGAAACAGAAGTTTGTCGTTTCTCGGCACAATGAGGGACGGACTTGGACGGATCTGTCGGCCCTGAAAAATCTCTTTCTATTAATCCAAATAATAATAGTAATAATAATATATAATAATAATATTATTATTCTTATTATTTTGGTCTGTATCATTAGCAAAAGGAAAAATACTATATTTGTCGAAGGACATTTTAGGTATAGATTCCTCCTGACGAGAAATAATTCATTTTATCTACAGATATAATGAAAATCGCTTTTCGAAGGAAAAAAAATTCAAATATGTTGCGAGCTGAAGTATACATTAAAGGCACTCGTTTGGGCAGGCTTAGGCTGGAGCTAATGTAGTGCCCGCATCTACCGATACGTATAATTCGTGTAGAAACATTCGGGATCGGGCTGCCTCGAACCAAGTTAGGCGGGGGAGGGGGGCCCAAGCTCTTTATCGTGTAAAAACGCTATCGAATGTGCCGATTTGCCTTCGCCCGCTCCTCGATCATCTGTAAATGATACTCCTAAATCTCGAATTTTCACGTATCCACTCTCCGGAGAAAAAAAGACGATACATATCGTTCGTTGACCTTTCATGAGTAGGTTTGCATCCCTCGGTTGAAGCTTCCCCTGCTATGGAGCTCTTCGAATCATCAGCTTCCAGTCCATATCAAGCAGGGGGGCGGGCAGGATTTTGTTGGGAGGCCAAACTCAACAAACCGAACTTTGTCCAGTTTCGAAACTTGCAATCCAAATCGAACCCAACAATACACAATTCGAGGCCGATGATGGGCTTCGCCATCTCGATAATTTGCATCGGTTCGTATGCTCTCAATTAGGGCAACTCTCCCCGATTCGAAATCACGAATGAAACTCGAAAGAACAGCCGTGAGCCAAATCAAGAATTTCGTTCGAACACGGGTCGGCGGTTTAAATCTTTTGAATGCTCTGGATTGGGGTACGTTTCGCTAAACCCACTGTGCGCTTGATAGACAGATGTATCTCGTATCATCTCTACAGATCGTTGATTTGTGGCGATTAGAGGTGATTATTGGGCGGCTTAGGCGCGGGACGGATCCCGAAGGTTGGCCTAATGCGTAACGACCCAATCCAATGAGGGTGGGGACTGATTACCGAGCGAGAGAGATTGAATGAGGAGCAGTTGCTAGCGGGTTTCTAAGGTGGCGAATGGGGCGAGAATGAACAAAACTGCGCATCCAACAGAGGAAGAGCGATCTTAGATTACATATGTCGACCTAGAATGGTTTCCTCATATTCGCATTTTGATGTAACGATAACATATAGCATAGACTCGGATGTTAAGTATGCTTCGATGAGAGCATCACATGGAATGGGTAGCCTCTTAGGAAAGCGTCTACTTATACATCAAATGAGAAAATCGTGAGACTCGACATGGAATGAGTTAAAGCAGACAATATTAGAAGTGATTAATCTGGGGGTGCCATATTATGGCATCATAGTGGGACCCACTCCAGTATGTGGAAACTAGCGGGCCCGTAATGGCTTAGCTCGACAAGGGCTAATCGCTCGAAGCTAGCAATACATTGAGTGAGTTAGTCTAGGGATGTCACATAATAGCGATCCTTTCCATGTAAGACTTCGTCCAGGCCCGCCAATTATTAAGAATCAGAACTAAGACACCTTTGCTTAAGATATAAAGCGCCGATAATCGTCATGCAATGTACCTAATAAAATCCTTTTTCTTAAGCCCTTTCTTCTACATCGATAGCAAGAGTTAAACCTTGACGGTGCCAACCACCGCATCGCCGCATAACACGATGTCCAGACTTGGACGTAGTAAGTGAAAATGACGAGCTTGATCATATTGAAATATGTTCTCAATTGACTACGTAGCAGCTGATACGGATGACAATCAAACCAACGGGTAAATTATTACGAGGTATCGATTGGGCTAATTTTCACGTGCTAAGAAACGCGTGAACAAGGTACATTCAATGTACGATCATATTCCGTGCGAAATTATTGTGCTTTCCTTAACATTCCTATGTTTTGAGCTGTCGAATCGACATACTATGTTTGGGCAAATTACATGACTCGACCACATCAAATGCCATGGCATCACAAAATCTTTTCTCTCTTTTCGCTTGGTGGCTGGTTTGGGCATAGGTGGCTGAAGACAACCACCCGCCCCCACACGAAACGAACGGGGAACGGTTCGGGTTCCAATCGACCCGGGACATATGGGACATATCCATGGACCGTCCTCTTTTTTGTTTTTTTTTTTCATAAATACAACGTGAAATATGTCGGCAAAAATGGGGACTGGGGGCTGACGTAACCTCTATCTCCGACACAATCCACGGCTCCTCGCAAGCAGTCAAAGGTTTTTTTTCCTTTTCTTTTTAAATTGCTTTTTATATCTCGGGTATTTTCCCCCTCTTCTTTTTAGTTTTATTTTTCCTCTTTGCTGGTGGACCTTTTATAATAATAATAATAATATATTGCTCTGGGATTGCAAAATGCTGATGTCATGATCTTACAGAACAGTGGAGTCTGACCAACATTAGTTTAAGCCTTTATTCAGTGTCGTCTTCTCTTCTTTTCTTTTCTTTCTCTTTTATTTTCGTTTGCCCTTTTCGTTTAACTTTTGTCCAGTGAGTTTTTCATCGAAAAATTTTCAAATAAAACATAAAATATTCTTTTTTTCTTAAATAAAAACAGAAATGGACTTTATTTTAAATAAGAGCTCAGAGTGCCCTTCTTATCCCATCGAAGAAGGGCCTGATCAAAAGCATTTTCGTTATTTCATTTTTATTTTTTTCCTTTTTCTTCCTTTTCTTTTCTTTTTTTCTTTTTTTTGGCCCTTTCTTCTCGCTGGTGGCTGGTCTCAGGTAATGGCCGGCCACCGGTGTGGCCTCCAGCCCTAGCCGGTGGTCAGCGATCACCTGAGACTAGCCAAGAGCAAGAGAGAAGAGAAAAAAAAAGAAAACAAGGAGAAGCAAAAATGCAAAAAACAAAAAATAAATAAATGATAAAATGCCATTCTTTGAAAAAAAAAAATACGAGCATTTCATGTTATTACCAGAGAAAATGATGACACTTCGGGTCTTTTATTTGAGATTTTTTTTCTTTTTTCTTTTATTGCTTTTGGTAATTCAGTTTTAATGGCCATAAACCCAGGTGATGCGTAATCAATTCTTGATAGTTGAAAGGTGGAAATAGACATCGACTGCATTTATTATAATGCGATAAACCCTTGTCTAGGTAGGTGACCGCAGTAATTTGTAACTCGTTGATCGGAGCGATTCGTCCTTTTTTCCCTTCCTTACGTTATTATGATACCGAAACAACGTTAATAACCAAACATAAATGCAATGGCGCGACACAGATCGCCGGTCTAGCCCGAGAGCCTGGCTCGCAGGAAGTCGACCCTCCAGTGACTGTGACACATCTATCCTCGATGTTTTCTCCCGACACAGAAAATCAAGACATATGTACCCGCGTCACATATTCATCATCCGTCGAAATTTTGCAAAATGATTTATCAGCCAAAAAAAAACCGTGGTTCTTACTTCACTCGAGCCACGCGGGCGGCATTGTCAACACCGTTTGCCTTCAATTGTCCATGCTAACAATGCTCGTTCATGGGACCTTAACGGGAGGCTAAATACGTCGCATGGGTACAAATTTAAAGATTTTTAGTGTCTCTAAAAAAATTAGGCGTTATCGTAGTTATTTCGGCGAAATTTCGCTGGTCTATGCTGAATTTTTTTTTTTTTTGGGCGGGGGGAGAGATTTTGTTTACACAAAATTGAGGTGGCAAGAGTAGGGAGACCCCGTAATGAATGCGAAATCCCCCGTTCCGTTTTGGCGCACTGGCCATCATCAGATCACAGGGAACGAAAGAAACAAGAGAGACGACGAGATTCGGTCGTGGGCCGTGGGGCGGGGCGCGCGAGGGAGAGAGGGAATTGCGGGGAAAAGGAGACGACGATTTTGACAACTCAGTCCCCTCCTCAAAATAAATAAATATAAATAATAAATCGAAATTAAAATAATTGGAAAAAAAAAAAGAGAAAACAAAACAAAAGACAGAAAAGGGGCCAGGCTCGGAAAACACCCCCCCGTACAACTCCATTTCCATTTCCATGCTTTTTGGCAGCCTTTTCCCCAATCACTCCCCCCTCTCCTCTTCCTTCTACAATCCAAAAGATTTGAACCCCCAATTCCCTCTTATGCGGAAATGGAGCCCACCTCTTCATCGCAATCATTAGATCATGTGAGTGATACGCACGAAATCATAGATGAAGCTCGCATTAAATCGCGTCACTCGACGATAGCCAATTCAATCTTTAGAATTTTCAATTTGATCAATTAGACATATCGCAAGATGGCTGATTTCGCCTGAAGTTTTTTTTTTTTTTTTTTCAGTTTAACTACTGGTTAAGTTCGAACCTTCTGAAGATATGTCAATAGAGTCCTTTCTTGATTGGAATCGCTGATGTGGACAACCGGTCGTCTTGCGTGGCGGCGCCAGATGGCCATTGTTGACGAAGACGGAATTTTTTTTTCCCTTGCATTCTTTTGAAGCTTTCTGATTTTTCTTTTCTTTCTTCCTCTATTGTTCTTTCCCTTTCATTTTTGATTTTTTTTTCCTTTTATTCTGTTTCCCATCGCCCGTCTAAGGAATCGGCAATGTTTGGCAAGGCCATGATGCCCTCACCTCACCCAAATCTGGGTGAGAGCCCCTCGCCTATGGCTCACGAGGGATCACAGGCTCTTGCCCAAATCTAGACGAGGCAAATGCCATGGCCATCGTCGGTGGTTCTGGACCAGCGGAGGGAAATAGGAAAAATGAAAAAAATAAAAGAAAAGAATTTATATTTTTTTGAAAGAATTGCAAAAATCGTTTACGCTAGCGCCGATCATATTACGTGAAATAGTCGGCATTCACGTTAACAAATTTCTACTAATTTCTCTGAAATACTCCTGTTGTATCATTATCATTTTAATGATCAACTATTTCTTTATTTTCCAATCGCCCAGAAGGGACGGGAGAAATATGACTATACCGGCGATTTTTTCTTTTTTGGGTCGAACATTGGCAAATTGAAAACTTTACAATTGGAGTAGCAACCACGCAATGGGTTTGTGGCTTTTTAGGCAAATTTTCTCGGTGTTATTAAGATCACTATAGTCCTTTAGACGCTGATACACATAAAAAAAATGAATAATAACATATTTAAGAAGAGCGCCTACTTAAAATAGAATTTTTTTTTTTTGGTAAGATAGAACTTAAAACAGAAATGTTTATGTTTCCAAAGCGCAATTAATGACTATAACAACTGTCCTTCAGCACTTTTTAACATTATCCGAGGAATTATTGCATGCACCGGATACATCATCGAAACGTTCTTAGGGTTTGCCAGTGAGATTCAGTAATCATCAAATCCAACGGGAAACTGAGATGAACTCACACAAATGATTGAAGCACGACAAATCAACAAGATATGCTCTCTCTCTCTCCCCTCGACTAATCTTCCTGCAAATAGGGTTAAGGGGCGCATTCAACGTCGCCATCAAACCAACATGGCCTTTTCCATTCCCCGCTCGACGCCCTCGAATAGCTTTTGGGTAGGGCCGGAGCACAACGTCGGATCAGTAGCTGTCATAATCAGAATTAGGGACTACAAAGGAGTCCCTATTAATGAAAGACTGGTCCTTCAAGCATGTCATCTAGGTTTTTAGTATGCCTAACAAATGGAAATCGTAGCCTTTTTTGTCTCCTGAAATGGAAAAGTCTTCGTGTGTT
>JAGVVM010017663.1:0-12516 GCA_019149425.1 Psidium friedrichsthalianum
GGTTTCTCCACTCAATAGCTAATGATGATGCAATAGCAAATAATGATGGAGATCGATTAACAAGATAATATGCTATATCCACTATCTTAGCCCATAATTCCTTGCCTAGTCCAACATGCAGAAGCACATACCAAGCTTGCTCAAATAAAATTCTATTCTTCTATTTTGTTACGCCATTTTGTTGTGGTGTACTAAGTACTATGCGGTGTCGGACAATCCCTTCTCTCATAGAACTTGGTAAAATCTTTACCATATAACTCCATACGATTTTTGGTTCTTAGATACTTGGTTTGTTTATTTGGTTGCTTTTTAATCAATGCCTTAAATTTCTTGAATTGATTGAACACATCAAATTTGTGCTTCGAAAACTATACTCATACCTTTCTCAAATAATTGTTGATAAATTTCAGCATATATTGACACATCCTTTGAAAGAACAAGAGACAAGCCCCAGATGTCTGAATAAATGTATTCAATTGGTTGCTTGGTCGAATAAGTACCTATAGTAAACTTAATCCATCGCTGCTTCCTAAAGATGTAATGCTCATATAAGTCTAATTTTCCTATCTTCTGACCCCTTGATAGCCCCTTCTCACTTAGCATTGTCATACATGTCTCACTCATGTGCCCTAACTGCATATGTTATAACTGAGTCAAATCAAAATCTAACTCACCTGATGAAACTACATCAAATTTGTTCACAGTCTCTCTCTGTAGATAATTGAGGATATTAACTTTTTTCCCCTTCATCACTGTCACGAAACCTTAAGGGATCTTTAGTAGTGGACTCTCGGCAATGTACTTAAACCTGATGTTATTGAGTGTCCCTAGAGTAATAATGTTCTTCTCAAGCTTTGGTACTTATCTCCCGTTTGTCAATGAGCATTCCACCCCATCGTGCATCCGAATTTGAATTGTCCATATCCCTATAACCTTGTAGGCTGCATTATACTCTATTAGAACTCTACCACCATATTTATCTAATAAGTAATAAACTAATTCTTATGAGGCATCATATGATAAGCACATCCTGAGTTCAACAGCCATTCATCTCCTGACATACTAATAGTCACACACAAGACAGCCTTTGCATTACTGGTGGTCTCCTTAGCGACATTTGCCACATTACTTGTGGCATTCTGCCCATCACCTTTATTTCTTCGCTTTGGACAATCTCTTCTAATATGCCACTTCTCATGACACCCAAAGCACTTCATGCATCTCTCGGACTTTCTACGGTATGACTTCGACTTACTTTTACTTCTACTACTACTAGATCCCCGATGATGATCCTTACCCCAAATTACTAGTCCCTGAGCTACATCATATGCTAGACTGTCATCTCGCTACTTTCTCTACCACTCCTTAGAAGATAATATGGACTTTATTGCTTCAATAGTGTACTCTTGCAGAAATGAATCAATAAATTGCTCCCATGATTCTAGTAAAGAAACTAACAACATCAAGCTATGTTCTTCATCATCAAGAATCTTACCGACGTTCTTTAAATCTATCATGAGTTTATTAAACTCATCTAAATGGGATCTAGTAGACTTGCCTTCAGTATATGTAAACTAAAACATCCTTTTCAAAATGTACAAGCGATTATTCAAACCCTTTATTATATAGAGTGCCTGAAATTTAGTCCACAATGCCGCAACATTCTTCCCCCTAACCACCTCTATTAACCTTCATTCGATAGATTCAATAAGATTATAATCTTTGCCTTCCTCATTATCACGTCCTTTTTAGCATCTTTCATTGTTTCAAGCAACTTATCCTTACCATTCAATCCTCGACTAAATCTTGAGTTGTTAATAATGCCTTCATCTAAACGTTCCACAACCCAAAGTTGTTCCTCCCATTAAACTTCTCATTTCTACTTTCACTCTAGACATAACTACAATGACAACATTCCTAGATAATAATCAGGTGGGCAAAGTCCTAAATCACAATCCATAAAATCCTATCCTCAAGCTCTGATACCAATTGTTGTAATTTAATATGTGGAAGCTCACCAGGATCTTGTAAATATATCAATGTGTGGGAGAGCTAGAGAAATTAAACAAGGAACAAAGGACACTAATTTACGTGGTTCAATATCAAGTGCCAGTACCTATGTTCACGGGGAGAGCCAACAGCATATAATCACTATAATTGAAGAAGCAAAGTTTACAAATTGGTCACATGATCTAATGTTTCCCTAACTCGATTAAATTCAAATCCCAAGTGTTTACAAATAAATAACTCAAATGGAAGTTAAAAAAATTGCGCCACAAATTCACATGTGTTCTTGCTCTACCCATGGTGAGCTGTGTTCAAATGGACGTCAAATCAAGAACTTTGTTCATTCTTGATCTTCTTTTTTCGCTGCACGACCCTCAAGGAAGTCACTATGTTGTCCCTTCAATCCTTTCTCATTACTGTGAGACTACAAGTCTAATTGAAGGAACCCACAAACTTCACTGTGCGACTGTGTCAAGAGGAATGAACAACCTTGGGTTACTACAAGAGAAGGCCACATTTTCCTCTTTTCTTTTCCTTTTAATTCTAATTATGCTTCGGCCTACATTGCTTTCTTTGTCCACATTCATTTCTTGGTCAAATAGTCAAAAGAACATTGGACAAAACCAAGTGACTGATGTATATCTTACGTTGAAACTTGGACATTTAACAATCTAGCCGACTTGGGTTCCGTAAAAGCATCAAACTCGAGACAGAATACAACAATATTGTTTTCAGGATCCAGTAGTTGAGAGCTTGAATAAAAAAGGAGACTGGTAAGATGATTAACCATGTGCTGATCGACAATAGCATGGTGTTCTGGTCAAAGTTATTGAATGAATTTTTCATGAATGAAGATATAGTGAAACAACGCACTATTGCCGGTGAACCACAATAGGTTGTAAAGTTCATGACTAGAACATTACTAGAGACAACACATGAAATGCTCTCTAATGCGAGTATGGCTAGGATATTCCTAGCAAATACACTTAGTATGGTGAGTTACCTTGTGAGTATATCCTCCCGCTTGCGAATGGATGTCATACTCATGAAGAAGTGTGGTCAACTAACGTTGCTAATTATTTTGTTATTAGAATATTTGATTGTCCATGTTATGTTCGAGTAGATGATGATAAGTTCGATGGAAGGGCATGAAAGTGCATGTTCCTAAGCTACGTACAAGGTGAACAGGGTTATTAGTTGTGATATTCAGAATTAAATTCACCTATTATTAGTAGAAAGTTACATTTGACGAGTTCCTAGTACTTTAATTTAAGGTGGAGTTGCCACCAAAGACTCTTGAGATAATGGGCGGTAGCAAAGTAATCGACAAATATGGTACTTGTTGTGAGATCGAGCTCATAGAGTCAATGATTGCCATAATTTTTTAGTGTGACCTAAGATATGGATGCAATGGTCAGTTTGCTTGATATGTGATTGAGGAGGTTGTATGTGCGAATCCTTATAGAGTAGTTAAATAAGCAAATGGAGTTGGTGTTTTGACAAGGTCCATAATTATGGAAAAGTTCAGCAAGGGTTTAGCTTGAAATATGTTCGTGGTGGTTGAGCCCATGAGGGGCTATGGGAAAGTAGTAGTGAAATTCAAATTCGAGCGAAGCGATTGTGTTTTGACTTAAACGTTGAGCCAATGTGGAGATTGTTGAAAATATATCTCGAGTTTGAGTATAAAGGGAAAACTTTCCTTGTTCAAATAGGTTTCCTATTTTGAATAGGCTTCCTAGTTGAAGAAGGCTTTCTAAAAAAATGAAAAACAAAGGCTTTCTACGTTGGATCCAATTCTGGCCAATATATAAGAAGTAGATGTTCTTTGTGAAGAGCATCAAAGAAGAGTTTTTGCTTGTGAATTACATCTTGAGTGTTCGAAGCCACGAAAATCTAATGTTAATAAATGAGAGATGTGACTGAATTTGGACCCTTTAATTGATTTTCCATGTGTCGACTGGTTAGAGAAGGTATATTAATAATGCAATTTATCCTAACATTTAGAATATGTTGTCCTTAATATCTAGTTATTTAGGAATTCATATTACACGTATATTGTTAGAGGGTGCCCAGGCGAGGTGCATATGGCTGACAAACATGAGAGGTGTACAAGGTATTAAAAATGCGATGGTTCCTCACATGGGTACAAATTAACAATCGTTCGTCACATGATATGAGTCGGTCCTAGAGTATCGTATTCATGCAGGGAGACAGGAAGCAGACATATAACTCGGAGCGCTAGTTCCAAGACTTAATTATTGTCTTGGAGCGCTTTATAAAACGAGTAGTGCACTGGACAGATCTTGTACGCAACCATATTCACCATCCATGCTTCACTAAATTACTTCCATCGTTGTACTTCTACACATATCTTGGTGAGCAATCCAAGCCTGAAGATGGAAGTACAATGGAAGAAGCTGGTCAAGCCATCAGCGCCGACGCCGGACAACCGGCAAAAATGGAAGCTTACATCAGTTGATAAGCTTCAGACGCCACTGTATGTGGGCGTTATCTTCTACTATAGATATTATGCTGAGAACCCAGCAGTTGATATTCCTGAAAGGCTTCACCAAATGGACGAGTCACTTTCCAAAACCCTAACACTCTTTTATGCTGGTGAGACTGCTCTTGCTGGCAAAAATTGAGCCGGCTCTCCCATATCTGAGCGAGGGTCACGACTCTTATTGACCGTAACAAACGGGAAAATCATAAATTGGAAAAACGGAAGAAAGTGAAAAAATATCAAAGACCTAAAATGACGAGAATGCCCTTAGTCAAGCACTTCTTTGAAATGATAAGGCTATTTCAGATTCTTATTTGAAACAATATCCATTTAAAATGCTTATTTGAGAAAATGATGGACTTTTAGGCCCTTATTTGGAATTTCTTATTTTAATCCTCCATTTTCTCTACTTGCACTACTATAAAATATTGATGATATTTGCAATCCAAATTTTAATTTGGAGATTAAGTCCTGAAACTACATATTATTTGATTTTCATCCCAATCACGAATAACATAACTGTACAATAGCTAAAAAGTAGGTCCTTGAGCCGCGCTTCTTGTGGGATGTTGAAAATTATTGTTTCTCAAATTTTATTTCATAATCGTAAATATGTAAAACTCGAGTATGTAAAGTATGTAATCAAATAAATGAGATAAGTTACATAACTAAAAGAGATTATATTAAAATATTAAGGTGTGCGCATTATGCCTATTACTTTTACAAAATGATTACCATCACAATTCTCGTAATGTTATCTATTCACTAACATGTACAAGAACACATAAAAATGCTACATACGGTTGCACTTTTAATACTTCCTTAAGAAATTGAGTATATACATAAACTCTAACGGCAACAACGATATATTCAATAAACGAAAAATGGACCATATTATAATCATAATCTACAAAATACATAATATCTCATGAGAGAGCCAATATGAAAAATAGTTACATATGAATTTTAAATTTTTAATTGCCACCATTTCCATTGAGATAATTATCGGTAAAATCTTAAATATTTTCCATAGATGCCAATTCAATCAAATCAATTCAATCAATTTAGCCAAACTATTTGATAATTTTCTAATGTTTGGCTGGAAATACTAATGTGGGTTGACCATCCCATGTAGCACAATCGTCATTGATATAGATAATTTTTGCAATTTTTTATTTTTTTAATTTTGTTCTTTTCTTTCTTTTCCTTGTTTTTTTTTTCCTATTGAAGTTCGACAATGGTTGCTGGCCACCGGGTGAGGGCCTCAACCATGGCCGAGGGTCACAACCCTTGCTCAATAGCCGGGGGCTTTGGCTAAGCAGCACAACCCTTGCTTGCAGCCAACGAGGGCTTCGTAGTGCTGCCGACCCATGGTGAAAATGGAAAAGATCAAAAACATTATCTCTTGATGGAACTATATATATATATGAGTGTGGAGTAGGGCTGCTCTTATGAGATTCATAGTTGAATCTCTAGAGTACTCATGAACTAAGTAGAATCGACACTAACACAAGACACACGACACGACACGACACAATATACCGACACATTATTTCTTAAAATAGAGAATTTCAACATGTTTGGATACGTTGTATTTATCATGTATGTATAAAAATATCATCAATAAGTTTCTTCTTATTCTTCTTCTATTAGGAATTTATGATTAGTTTTTTTTTTGCTGGCTAGGTATATTAATATTGGGGTGACTAGGTATATTAATTAAATATATATGTTTTCGATAAATTTACTAAATTTATCGAAAACATATATATTTAATTAATATACCTAGTCACCCCAATATTAATATACCTAGCCAGCAAAAAAAAACTAATCATAAATTCCTAATAGAAGAAGAATAAGAAGAAACTTATTGATGATATTTTTATACATACATGATAAATACAACGTATCCAAACATGTTGAAATTCTCTATTTTTAAGAAATAATGTGTCGGTATATTGTGTCGTGTCGTGTCGTGTGTCTTGTGTTAGTGTCGATTCTACTTAGTTCATGAGTACTCTAGAGATTCAACTATGAATCTCATAAGAGCAGCCCTACTCCACACTCATATATATATATAGTTCCATCAAGAGATAATGTTTTTGATCTTTTCCATTTTCACCATGGGTCGGCAGCACTACGAAGCCCTCGTTGGCTGCAAGCAAGGGTTGTGCTGCTTAGCCAAAGCCCCGGCTATTGAGCAAGGGTTGTGACCCTCGGCCATGGTTGAGGCCCTCACCCGGTGGCCAGCAACCATTGTCGAACTTCAATAGGAAAAAAAAAACAAGGAAAAGAAAGAAAAGAACAAAATTAAAAAAAATAAAAAATTGCAAAAATTATCTATATCAATGACGATTGTGCTACATGGGATGGTCAACCCACATTAGTAATTTCCAGCCAAACATTAGAAAATTATCAAATAGTTTGGCTAAATTGATTGAATTGATTTGATTGAATTGGCATCTATGGAAAATATTTAAGATTTTACCGATAATTATCTCAATGGAAATGGTGGCAATTAAAAATTTAAAATTCATATGTAACTATTTTTCATATTGGCTCTCTCATGAGATATTATGTATTTTGTAGATTATGATTATAATATGGTCCATTTTTCGTTTATTGAATATATCGTTGTTGCCGTTAGAGTTTATGTATATACTCAATTTCTTAAGGAAGTATTAAAAGTGCAACCGTATGTAGCATTTTTATGTGTTCTTGTACATGTTAGTGAATAGATAACATTACGAGAATTGTGATGGTAATCATTTTGTAAAAGTAATAGGCATAATGCGCACACCTTAATATTTTAATATAATCTCTTTTAGTTATGTAACTTATCTCATTTATTTGATTACATACTTTACATACTCGAGTTTTACATATTTACGATTATGAAATAAAATTTGAGAAACAATAATTTTCAACATCCCACAAGAAGCGCGGCTCAAGGACCTACTTTTTAGCTATTGTACAGTTATGTTATTCGTGATTGGGGATGAAAATCAAATAATATGTAGTTTCAGGACTTAATCTCCAAATTAAAATTTGGATTGCAAATATCATCAATATTTTATAGTAGTGCAAGTAGAGAAAATGGAGGATTAAAATAAGAAATTCCAAATAAGGGCCTAAAAGTCCATCATTTTCTCAAATAGCATTTTAAATGGATATTGTTTCAAATAAGAATCTGAAATAGCCTTATCATTTCAAAGAAGTGCTTGACTAAGGGCATTCTCGTCATTTTAGGTCTTTGATATTTTTTCACTTTCTTCCGTTTTTCCAATTTATGATTTTCCCGTTTGTTACGGTCAATAAGAGTCGTGACCCTCGCTCAGATATGGGAGAGCCGGCTCAATTTTTGCCAGCAAGAGCAGTCTCACCAGCATAAAAGAGTGTTAGGGTTTTGGAAAGTGACTCGTCCATTTGGTGAAGCCTTTCAGGAATATCAACTGCTGGGTTCTCAGCATAATATCTATAGTAGAAGATAACGCCCACATACAGTGGCGTCTGAAGCTTATCAACTGATGTAAGCTTCCATTTTTGCCGGTTGTCCGGCGTCGGCGCTGATGGCTTGACCAGCTTCTTCCATTGTACTTCCATCTTCAGGCTTGGATTGCTCACCAAGATATGTGTAGAAGTACAACGATGGAAGTAATTTAGTGAAGCATGGATGGTGAATATGGTTGCGTACAGATCTGTCCAGTGCACTACTCGTTTTATAAAGCGCTCCAAGACAATAATTAAGTCTTGGAACTAGCGCTCCGAGTTATATGTCTGCTTCCTGTCTCCCTGCATGAATACGATACTCTAGGACCGACTCATATCATGTGACGAACGATTGTTAATTTGTACCCATGTGAGGAACCATCGCATTTTTAATACCTTGTACACCTCTCATGTTTGTCAGCCATATGCACCTCGCCTGGGCACCCTCTAACAATATACGTGTAATATGAATTCCTAAATAACTAGATATTAAGGACAACATATTCTAAATGTTAGGATAAATTGCATTATTAATATACCTTCTCTAACCAGTCGACACATGGAAAATCAATTAAAGGGTCCAAATTCAGTCACATCTCTCATTTATTAACATTAGATTTTCGTGGCTTCGAACACTCAAGATGTAATTCACAAGCAAAAACTCTTCTTTGATGCTCTTCACAAAGAACATCTACTTCTTATATATTGGCCAGAATTGGATCCAACGTAGAAAGCCTTTGTTTTTCATTTTTTTAGAAAGCCTTCTTCAACTAGGAAGCCTATTCAAAATAGGAAACCTATTTGAACAAGGAAAGTTTTCCCTTTATACTCAAACTCGAGATATATTTTCAACAATCTCCACATTGGCTCAACGTTTAAGTCAAAACACAATCGCTTCGCTCGAATTTGAATTTCACTACTACTTTCCCATAGCCCCTCATGGGCTCAACCACCACGAACATATTTCAAGCTAAACCCTTGCTTGAACTTTTCCATAATTATGGACCTTGTCAAAACACCAACTCCATTTGCTTATTTAACTACTCTATAAGGATTCGCACATACAACCTCCTCAATCACATATCAAGCAAACTGACCATTGCATCCATATCTTAGGTCACACTAAAAAATTATGGCAATCATTGACTCTATGAGCTCGATCTCACAACAAGTACCATATTTGTCGATTACTTTGCTACCGCCCATTATCTCAAGAGTCTTTGGTGGCAACTCCACCTTAAATTAAAGTACTAGGAACTCGTCAAATGTAACTTTCTACTAATAATAGGTGAATTTAATTCTGAATATCACAACTAATAACCCTGTTCACCTTGTACGTAGCTTAGGAACATGCACTTTCATGCCCTTCCATCGAACTTATCATCATCTACTCGAACATAACATGGACAATCAAATATTCTAATAACAAAATAATTAGCAACGTTAGTTGACCACACTTCTTCATGAGTATGACATCCATTCGCAAGCGGGAGGATATACTCACAAGGTAACTCACCATACTAAGTGTATTTGCTAGGAATATCCTAGCCATACTCGCATTAGAGAGCATTTCATGTGTTGTCTCTAGTAATGTTCTAGTCATGAACTTTACAACCTATTGTGGTTCACCGGCAATAGTGCGTTGTTTCACTATATCTTCATTCATGAAAAATTCATTCAATAACTTTGACCAGAACACCATGCTATTGTCGATCAGCACATGGTTAATCATCTTACCAGTCTCCTTTTTTATTCAAGCTCTCAACTACTGGATCCTGAAAACAATATTGTTGTATTCTGTCTCGAGTTTGATGCTTTTACGGAACCCAAGTCGGCTAGATTGTTAAATGTCCAAGTTTCAACGTAAGATATACATCAGTCACTTGGTTTTGTCCAATGTTCTTTTGACTATTTGACCAAGAAATGAATGTGGACAAAAGAAAGCAATGTAGGCCGAAGCATAATTAGAATTAAAAGGAAAAGAAAAGAGGAAAATGTGGCCTTCTCTTGTAGTAACCCAAGGTTGTTCATTCCTCTTGACACAGTCGCACAGTGAAGTTTGTGGGTTCCTTCAATTAGACTTGTAGTCTCACAGTAATGAGAAAGGATTGAAGGGACAACATAGTGACTTCCTTGAGGGTCGTGCAGCGAAAAAAGAAGATCAAGAATGAACAAAGTTCTTGATTTGACGTCCATTTGAACACAGCTCACCATGGTAGAGCAAGAACACATGTGAATTTGTGGCGCAATTTTTTTAACTTCCATTTGAGTTATTTATTTGTAAACACTTGGGATTTGAATTTAATCGAGTTAGGGAAACATTAGATCATGTGACCAATTTGTAAACTTTGCTTCTTCAATTATAGTGATTATATGCTGTTGGCTCTCCCCGTGAACATAGGTACTGGCACTTGATATTGAACCACGTAAATTAGTGTCCTTTGTTCCTTGTTTAATTTCTCTAGCTCTCCCACACATTGATATATTTACAAGATCCTGGTGAGCTTCCACATATTAAATTACAACAATTGGTATCAGAGCTTGAGGATAGGATTTTATGGATTGTGATTTAGGACTTTTGCCCACCTGATTATTATCTAGGAATGTTGTCATTGTAGTTATGTCTAGAGTGAAAGTAGAAATTGAGAAGTTTAATGGGAGGAACAACTTTGGGTTGTGGAACGTTTAGATGAAGGCATTATTAACAACTCAGATTTAGTCGAGGATTGAATGGTAAGGATAAGTTGCTTGAAACAATGAAAGATGCTAAAAAGGACGTGATAATGAGGAAGGCAAAGATTATAATCTTATTGAATCTATCGAATGAAAGGTTAATAGAGGTGGTTAGGGGGAAGAATGTTGCGGCATTGTGGACTAAATTTCAGGCACTCTATATAATAAAGGGTTTGAATAATCGCTTGTACATTTTGAAAAGGATGTTTTAGTTTACATATACTGAAGGCAAGTCTACTAGATCCCATTTAGATGAGTTTAATAAACTCATGATAGATTTAAAGAACGTCGGTAAGATTCTTGATGATGAAGAACATAGCTTGATGTTGTTAGTTTCTTTACTAGAATCATGGGAGCAATTTATTGATTCATTTCTGCAAGAGTACACTATTGAAGCAATAAAGTCCATATTATCTTCTAAGGAGTGGTAGAGAAAGTAGCGAGATGACAGTCTAGCATATGATGTAGCTCAGGGACTAGTAATTTGGGGTAAGGATCATCATCGGGATCTAGTAGTAGTAGAAGTAAAAGTAAGTCGAAGTCATACCGTAGAAAGTCCGAGAGATGCATGAAGTGCTTTGGGTGTCATGAGAAGTGGCATATTAGAAGAGATTGTCCAAAGCGAAGAATAAAGGTGATGGGCAGAATGCCACAAGTAATGTGGCAAATGTCGCTAAGGAGACCACCAGTAATGCAAAGGCTGTCTTGTGTGTGACTATTAGTATGTCAGGAGATGAATGGCTGTTGAACTCAGGATGTGCTTATCATATGATGCCTCATAAGAATTAGTTTATTACTTATTAGATAAATATGGTGGTAGAGTTCTAATAGAGTATAATGCAGCCTACAAGGTTATAGGGATATGGACAATTCAAATTCGGATGCACGATGGGGTGGAATGCTCATTGACAAACGGGAGATAAGTACCAAAGCTTGAGAAGAACATTATTACTCTAGGGACACTCAATAACATCAGGTTTAAGTACATTGCCGAGAGTCCACTACTAAAGATCCCTTAAGGTTTCGTGACAGTGATGAAGGGGAAAAAAGTTAATATCCTCAATTATCTACAGAGAGAGACTGTGAACAAATTTGATGTAGTTTCATCAGGTGAGTTAGATTTTGATTTGACTCAGTTATAACATATGCAGTTAGGGCACATGAGTGAGACATGTATGACAATGCTAAGTGAGAAGGGGCTATCAAGGGGTCAGAAGATAGGAAAATTAGACTTATATGAGCATTACATCTTTAGGAAGCAGCGATGGATTAAGTTTACTATAGGTACTTATTCGACCAAGCAACCAATTGAATACATTTATTCAGACATCTGGGGCTTGTCTCTTGTTCTTTCAAGGGATGTGTCAATATATGCTGAAATTTATCAACAATTATTTGAGAAAGGTATGAGTATAGTTTTCGAAGCACAAATTTGATGTGTTCAATCAATTCAAGAAATTTAAGGCATTGATTAAAAAGCAACCAAATAAACAAACCAAGTATCTAAGAACCAAAAATCGTATGGAGTTATATGGTAAAGATTTTACCAAGTTCTATGAGAGAAGGGATTGTCCGACACCGCATAGTACTTAGTACACCACAACAAAATGGCGTAACAAAATAGAAGAATAGAATTTTATTTGAGCAAGCTTGGTATGTGCTTCTGCATGTTGGACTAGGCAAGGAATTATGGGCTAAGATAGTGGATATAGCATATTATCTTGTTAATCGATCTCCATCATTATTTGCTATTGCATCATCATTAGCTATTGAGTGGAGAAACC
>JAGVVM010017668.1:0-10448 GCA_019149425.1 Psidium friedrichsthalianum
ATTGACTAGAAGAAGATTCTGAGCTCTGGTCTAGTCTTCTTTTGGTGGAGAAGGTCGTAGATGATTTAGCTTACCCTAGTGAGTTTTTTTCTCTCCTTTTTTTTGGGTCATGTAACCTAAACGCTCTAGTATTCTTATGAGAGATATGATTTGGTCCTAGTATTTTTTTGGATAGTCCTCGCTTTTGTATTCTAGTGATGTGTGTTGTGTCTCCCCTTTGTAAATATTTTCTTTGCCCCTTGCCTTTTTAGGTTGTTTTTTTTTTTGTATCATGCTTTTAGAAGGCACGCTTCCGCAGTTTTAGATTATTGTTGTCATTTCGCGCTAGCGTCACTTGGCCGCGATGCGCTCCTGGGCCGTCGCATTCGTAGGCCAGGCGTACGCAGGGGTTTCGTCGTTGGTAGTATCAACAGGGTGTCGCGTGCTCGTTATCGGTATTCTGGGCGTGACAGGTTTAGCCCATTCTTAAGGATCGAAATCCGAAAAATGAGTTTAACAACAATAATGAGAAACGAGTCTCGCAAGCTCACCCCTAAATCTAGTTTCAGGATGAAGCATACCCTAGATCGATCTAAACCATGTAGTTCTAAGATATCAATCAGCATGCATAATCAACGTGCTAGTAGGCAAGACATACTCACTCCTCAAGCCAAATGCAAACACAATGATGTATATGTCACATGCTCAGATTTCCACTTTAGATTCCACTTCACTTGACTCGCGTTGAATGCATCAGGTCCGTGCCTCAACCCATGTCATATCGACACATCAAGTTAGCAAAACTCCTCAATCCATGTACCCGTATGTACGCCTCCAGCGTGACAAAAACTCAGGTACACAATAATTCTAATCCTCAATCTGTATAGAATCAAACTAAGGCCTGGGTTGCACCCTTATCGTGGAGAGCCACCCCGCGCCGTGCGCGTTCGAGCGCACCCGTCTTATCTTTCCATTTTCCCCACACTTGGGACTCACCCTCCACACTGTCTTATCCATCCAATTTCCTGCGTCATATAAGCGCATCAGGTCCGCTCTCCATAGTTCAATAACAGCCATAATAATCATATTATCTCATGCCAGCATGCAATACACCATGCACAAATGGCCAATCGGGCAGTTCAAGCGGTTCCAATTTTCGTGATTTCATATGAGCAGACATATGTCCAAGCAATCCGACATTCTTTCACGCAGATGGTCGGCCATTCAATCTCGTATTCTGAAGTATAATGATGCCATGCACGACCTACAAAGGACGGTTCCATTGGGATTGGCTAGACATTTTGCAATAGGGCTAAGCTCACATTTTGAACTTTCAACTCATGCAAATCACACTTGAACATGCACAGGCAAAATATGAATAGTAACATACACGCATGAACAGTAACCTCGGGTTGTGAACAGTACACACGAGCAATGGTCGACGCTAATTTTACATTCCGTCGTATATACTTCAAAATACAATCTCCAACTCAATATGCACACCCTGACTCCATGGATAGGCCTAAGATACTCGTGAATAGTGTTTTTCCTGACGTGAATAGTACCCACGATACGTGAATAGTAACCACCAGCAGCGTTAAGCAACATTTTGTCCAAAATCACACTAAACCACCCTAAACTCATCCTAGAGTCCAACCTAGATTCATTTAATGTCCTACTCTATTTTTGGAGGTTTTGCTTACCTAAAACAAGGCTCTGGCAGGCATGAAAAAGATGGTGACGACAAGGCGACAGCGATGCACGGTAGGGGTGACAACGCGTCGTGGCTCTCAAAGGGGAAAGGGCGGCTTAGAGCTGGTTTAGCTAGTTCAAGGTGATGTTTTCGATCCTAAACGAGAGAAAGATGGTGAGGGAGGAGTGCAAGGGTGCCGAAGCACTGGCGGCAAGGTGGAGCCTGCAGTGGTCAAGCGGCGAAAAGGGCTGGTCACTGTTCCCACTGGCGGTTAAAGGGCTAGAAATACTAGAGAAGAGTGTCTAAGGGACCTATCGAAGTCATGGGAGCTTAATGGGGGCTGATCGGCGGTGGCAAGGGCGACGGAGGAAGCTGGCAGTGGAGTGGGCTGCTAAGAGAGAGACAGAGCCAGAGAGTAAGAATGAGTGAGAGAGAGTCTTGGCCGAAAATAAGAAAAAAAGGAGAGAATGAGGAGAGAGAGTGCTCTTGCATTTTGATGAGGAAGCTTCCTCAAGAAACCTTGCACTATTCCTTTGATTTGACAAAAGTGAGATTTGACAAGTGAATGGTGAGTTAATGGATAATAAGAGAGTGAGTGGAGGTAGGTACTGGTGGTTGGAAGTATTAATGAGGAAGAGACAAAAATTAAATCTCATTAATCATTTTAGCTCTAGCAAATTAATATTGGGGAATAAATCGGGTATCTACTAATCCCGATTAGGTCAGTAGTCTAAGTGCGAACGGATTCAAACATGATACAACTCTAAATTGACTGCTCACGCCCCCAAAACACTATCACTGATTATCGAGGAGATCTATCGCAAGCTAAGAGCAAAACAATTATTCCCAACTGACTGCCTTATTTCTGAATACCTCGGAGTGAATCGGCCAACTGCTTAACCATTTGGGGCGACGTCCAAATTTCGACAACATATTCATGAATGTTCGATTGTCTAAGTTTGGAATCCATTTCGTGCCAGTTCATATGATCGCGACTTTAGTAAATGCTCGGACTAACGGTGGCTTTTAGGAGATGCATGTATCGACTTGCAATCAGGTTCACGTACTTAAATTTCCTAGGCAGCTTTTCCTTCTTTTGTTAGTCATATCAAAGTGATCACTTCCGAATGAGATTTATCTAGAGTGCATGAATGAAATAGATCCATTCAGTTTATAGATCCATTCCAAAAAGAGAAAAGATCCCTTATTCCAAAGTATCTTAACATGATCCTTCTGTAAGACGACTTGGAGAAGATGAAGGACGATACAATCATGGTATCATATGGATTACCTGTCCATAACATACCTAAAGGTAACATCTATCAGCAGAAACTCTAGAGCTTCCTCCTTCATATCCTAAAACAAAACTAATTACTTCCCCTTTCTATAAGCCAATCCAGAGATGGATCAAAAAGAACCCTGGATTTCTAGGATCAGAAATTAGGTTGCCAGAACCTAAACCTTTTGTCCAACTAGTATGCATGTTCAACACCTGAGATTTTTCCTCCTTTGCACAGGCTAATCCTATCACTCTACCTTCATTTTCCCATGTTGAACCGTTCACTAACCTAGACAAACACTTTTACCACACTCTCCAAATTGTTCCACTACCAGGTTGAAACCACCGTTATAAAAAGGGTACTGACCCTGTTGAAATGACACTCAATTAGCAAATGAAAAATGCACTGGCCAGAATACTGTCCTTACAAGAATATATTCAAATGTAACTTGCTACAACGCATGATGGAATATTTTTTAGAAGTGGTTACGATTACTGGAACAAGGAGGGTTCTCCACCATTACCTAGAATATCAAACTCCAGAATGATTAAGCTCAAGAACCAAATTCATATGCTGCAACAGTAGATCGATGCACCTCATCACAGCCACTAAGTCTTATTTATTTGGACCAATACCAACACCCAAAACTGTCTACCCTCCTTAAACTACTTTGCCCCAACTTCTTCCATGGCCTTTGTCTAGTGTTGAAACCTGATTTTTAATCATATTTTCTCTTTAAAATTAATAGAAAATCCATAAAATTCATAAAATTAAAAAAATCAACTTAGGGAACTTATACAAGCTTAGGAACCAATTTTACCAAAAAATGATTTTTCATATTTTCAGTATTTTTCAGCATTTTTATTTTTATTTTTTTGAAAATTTATAAAAAATCAAGAAAAAATGAGAAAATTGGAAAATCAACTTTGAAGGCCTTAGCTAAAACTAGAGAACCAATTTGACCAAAAATAAATTTTCATATTTCAGTATTTTTCAGCATTTTTTATTTTCAAAAATTCATAAAAAAATCAAGTAAAATTGAAAAAATTGAAAATAAACTTTGGAAGCCTTGGCTAAGCTTAGGAACTAATTTTGAACATAAATAATTTTTCATATTTTTCACATTTTTTAATATTTTACAAAAAAAAGAAAAGAATTTGAAAATTATAAAAAAGCATTTTAGGCCACAAAATTATGAAAAAGTAGTTAATATTTTTATTTTAATTTTATCTCATTTTAGCCGAAGAAAATCTACAAATATTGATTTGGAATCGAGAATTATTTTGTTAATCTCATTTTCAGGTTAATTAAAAAATCATGGAAAATTCATTTTAGCTCTATAATTTTCGATTTTTGCGTTCTGGAGTTGTGACATTGTCCTCTAATAATCCAAATATTTCAATGGCCTGACGATGCACTTTTCGTTGTTGTGTTCGATTTTTCGAGTTCAATTTATCATTTGAAGCGTTTCCCGAACGGTGATTTCTGGGAACAAACGACAAATCTTCAACAGCATTGATTGTCACGCCCTGAGCCATGAGTCACGCGACATCCCTGTCATACTATACGGTCAAATGGTTCACAAAAACGACGGCCCAGGAAACTCGTCGTAACTAAACGATCTCAGAGCTCCTTAGGCAACGGAAACGAGCTCCTTCAATCGTATATACAAAATGGGATAGATAGAGAGAGGCATTAGATCTTTACAACAAGCCAAGTCTTATATTCCATCTCATATACAATAATCACATACAACCAATAGGATGACATCACCTAAATATAAATCAAAACTTCAGTCACCCTACTCCATACATCCAGACTATATACATGTGGGGTTGCCAACTACCTTCTTTCCACCTCTATTCATATGGTAACCTTATATCTTGTGTACATCTTTCCTTCTGGTCGCAAAATATCTGAGTCACAATCTCAATTTCCTTCTGGATCCCCTGCCTTATCGATATTGCACTCATTGCGGGGTCGGGGGTCTGAAAATAAGGGAAATCACCTATGAGAACAAATCTCAGCAAGCTAACCCCTAATCTCCTCCTCAGGATGCCAAACAAACCTAGACCAAACTCTCAGGTCCCAACTCAAGCACTTAAAACACTAGGCCAAATTCCATTACCAAAGATCCATTCAATTTAGAAAGTCGCACACAGAGTAGTCAAGCATCTAAAGCATTTAGAACAGGTCCAATCTAGAACCACACAAAACCCAGATAACACAATCAGTTAATGGCTCAATAACAGCAATTAAACTTTCAATTTGAAACCATGTCCAGTCTAGGACAATTATAGCAATCACTCATGCATGCATGCTTAATCATGAGTCTCGAATTAGTAGCCAATTTGACCCGCGTCATATAGGCGCATCAGGTCCGACCCGCGTCCGTGGACGCCTTAGGTCCGTGCCTCAACCCGCGTTTGGGAAGCCTCAGGTTGGCACCTTATCGCTCTAGCTACTCCGCATCAAACGCTTCAGGGCGCACTGTGCCTCGACCCGTGTCATATAGGCACCTTAGGTCGGCATACTTATCTCTCCAATTCCCTGTGTCATATAGGCACCTCAGGGCCATCCTCGACCTGTGTCATATAGGTACCTCAGGTCGGCACACTTATCTCTCCAATTCCCCATGTCATATAGGCACCTCAGGGCCATCCTCCATGCTACGTTTCACACACGAAATCATCGTTCTAGCCCTTCAGACTAATAAAATCTTTTAAATTCATTGGACAAAAATCACCAGCCAAGTACGTTAGGCCATATGTCAAATACGAGTCTAAATATTCAATCCACATGGCCAACATAATGGCCAAACCAATCCATCCGTTTCACGTGCACAATTTTGTTGAAAATGCCCAATTTTTCACGTGGGACCCAAAATGATCCAAATAATTATTTTCAAGCATTCATGGAATATCTTCAAATATTATTTTGAACACGAACACGGGCCCCCAAATATTTGGAATAGTAACGTAAAATATTGCTCGAGCCCAGTTTTGCATAAAATGTTCTATAACCCATTTTTCAGTACCCGAACTATACGGGACCCACAAAACTTGTCATTTTCAAACCAAAATCAAATTGGGCAGCACGTGGACAGTGTTCGTGAGTCGTGAACAGTAATTTCAGAACGCTATTTGGCCCGTTTTCGCTCTAAATTTTCCGAAAATCCATTTTTCGGTACCCGAACCTCGCGGGACCCACACCAACCACCACCAACAGCATTATTCAAGCATGCACAGCAACATTTAATCAATCCACAGCCCATTCACAGTCCACAGAAATGATGTCCACCAAAATTCGCCGATTACGGCCAATTTTCCGGAATCGATTTATACGAATCGGTCCCTAGAGCTAATCCATGGAAAGTCTAACATCATGAGTGAAGTCTAGAGGTTGAACTTACCTAACGAAGTCAAAACAGGGCTGAGGATGCGGCGATGACCGGCGGGCAACAACGACGACGGCAGATTTCGGCGGATTTACTTTGAACCGGGGCTCATCAAGGGCTGAACGGGATGGCTCACAAGCTGAAAATCAATGTTTTCACATGAAAATGAGCTCTAGGGGTCGCTGGGGTCAACATATTTCAATATGAGCCCTATATGAAAATTCGGGTATCAAAAGCTGGTTCATCGACTGACACGACGAAGCAGATTTGGAAGTCAAATGACCTCGGATCGGAGTGATTCAAAGTTATGTAAACTCACCTCAGATAGGAGTACAACATATCCAAAAATCAGGAAAATCCAACTGTCGGATTTCCGTCGGCGGCCGATCAAAGTTGGAATTCAGCAGGGAGAGAGAGAGAAATCCGAAAATTCTAGAGAGAGAGAGGAGAGGGAGTGTTCTGATGATAATAATGGAAGAAAGAGAGAGAGAGCAGATATTATCCCTAGGGTCCATTATTGAAAATTACTATTCATCGAAAGCGACCTAAAGCTGAACGAATTGACTGATCTTGGACTATCAGTGAATTTTCGAACTGATAGAGGTTGGATATTAATAATTTCGGTCAAAGCTGGTCAAATTGGTCAAAAAGATGACCGACAAGACATTTCTCGAAATTCGTGAAATTTTTGAATCGGTAGGAGCTCAATCGTGCTGATTTGGCTCAATCGCGATCGGAAAATGACTCTGGATTTCGTCGTAAAATTTTTCTAGCCTCTCTAAAAATATTCTTATCCTCATGCCATGGATTCTAGCTCAAACTAAGGCAAGGTAGGAATTCTAATTTTGCCCTTTTTCACTGGGTAGTTAGAGATCCATTTACCCATTTTCGCCTTTCTAGGCAAGGTCCAAATTGACAACTGTGACACTCATGAGAGTTGATTGTCCTATTTCGGAACTCAATTCGCGCCTCATTCATAAGATGGCAACTTTAAATAAACTTTCAAACTAACGGGTGGCTTTTAGGAGTCACGCATATCGACCATTTGGTCACGTGCTTATATTCCTAGCTAGCCTTTCCCTTTTGGTTAGTTATCCCGAAGTGATCAGTTTCGAGTGAGATCCATTTATAGCGCCTCTATGAAATAACCATTCTATATTCAAATTCCAAAAAAGGGTCGAATTTTAGAATGTCACATTGACTGCCTAATTGGACAAGTCCGCCAAAACATGGACTTCACGAGGATGAGACACATCAATACCCACTTGTGGATTATGCTTGGGTAGTTTGTTCGCAAAAATTTAATCTTTACATCCCCTGACCTTATATTTTTTTCCCAGGATTCAACATAAAAAGATGGTGTTCATCTCAAGAATTAGAGCATTTGCAACATTAAGATATTCAATAACTTGTCAGACTCCAAGCAATTTGTCCTCCAATATACAAGAAGTTCACTGCGGCAGGGCGTAGAATTTGGGCGTACATGGAAGACATGGTCACGATTCAAAGAATGGAAAAAAGGGGATCCAATGTGGGAGACACGGGTGGACAAAAAGTAAAAATAAAAGGGTGGGACTCAGGCTCTTTTCCTCTCGGCCACCGAAAGGATGGCAATGGTAGGTCACTTTGTACTAGGAGATGTCATTTCCATGGTCTCCTAATTCTACCTTTATTGCTCTGCATCAGCAAATCGCAGCATTTATTAAAGGTCAATGTTGCGTGACCCTTCTTCTAGAGTTCAGAGGAGATCCTAACATCTTTGACTAATGGAATTGTCTTGTTTATCAGAACTTGTTCCCTTCGATCCTCAATCCGTATGGGTCTTTCCACATATAAGACTCAATCATCTACTTCAATGTCTTCATGATCGAGTATATGACTTTTGTCCAGCTCGTACTTCCTGAGCATCGATACGTGGAATACGTTATGTACTTGCGACAAACTTGGTGGCAAAGCTAGGCAATAGGCCAAATTCACAATGCGTTCTAGGATCTCAAAAGGGCTTACAAATCTCGGGCTAACTTTCCTTTCTTTCCAAATCGGACAGCCCTCGCATTGGTGACACTTTTCAAGAACACGTGATCTCCCACTTGGAACTCCAATGGCCTTCGTCTCTTGTCTGCATAGCTCTTCTGGCGGCTTCGAGCGGTTTTCAATCTTTCTCTGATAACTTTTACTACCTCTACTACTATTGAAGTAGTTCTAGGCCCGTTATCCTTCTTTCGCCTACCTCATTCCAACACAATGGAGTCCTACAAGCCCTGCCATACAAGGCTTCAAATGGTACCATCTTAGGCTCTGTTGATAGCTGTTATTATATGCAAATTCCACCAGATGGAATTGATCCTCCCATCCGCCTTTAAAATCTATCACACATGCTCGCAGCATATCTTCGAGTATCCGAATCGTCCTTTCAGTTTGTCCATCGGTTTACGGATGATAGGCTGTACTATATCTCAATTGTAATCCCAATGCTACCTACAGACTTTTCCAGAATGTCGGTGTAAACCTTGGATCACGATCCGACGTGATTAACACTGGTACGCCATGAAGACGGACGACCTGGCGTACATACAACTCAACCAACTTTTCGAAGGCAAAATCCTTCTGTACGGCTATGAAATGAGCTGACTTGGTCAACCTATCAACGACAACCCATATCGAATCATTGTCTTTCTGACTCCTTGGCAAACTCGTCATAAAATCCATCGTGATGTGTTCCCATTTCCATTCGGGGATTTCCAACGATTGAAGCAATCCACTAGGCTTACAATGATGCGCCCACTTGCTGACACGTCAAACACTTAGCCACATACTGACTACATCCACTTTCATTCCATTCCACCAATAATGTTGACGCAGATTCTGATACATTTTTGTGCTACCAGGGTGGATGCTATAATTACTTCGATGAGCCTCAAATAGAATTGCTTCTTTTAATTCAGCATCATTTGATACACAGAGCCGTCCACGAAACCAAAATCCTTCCATGACTTGGAACTCAGGCTTCTCTTGGCTGCATCCATCGCCAATACCTTTGAAGTTCAGGGTCCGTAGATTGCAATTACTTAATCTTCACCTGAATCTCCGGTTCAATCCTTAAACGTGGCCATAAGACTCAAGAGATGTCCCATCTTATCTTGAACTCTGAAGCCCTATTCCTTCCAGTAGAGTCCACTCTTGATCACCATCGCGCAATGCTGGATTTCTACTTAATGCATCTGCCACTCATTCGCCTTTCTGGATGATAAAATATACACAATGCATAGTCCTTTAGAATTCATTCCATCGTCCGCTGTATCATGTTTAGCTCTTTCTGCGCAGAGCAGTTATTGCAAACTCCATGGTGATCGTGTAGATTTGGAACCTATCTCCAACTAAGTATATGCCTCCAGATCTTCAGCGCAAAAAGATGGTAGTCAGTTCCAATCGTCCTTGCGTCGGAGTGTTCATCTCTCATGTGATCTTAATGCGAAGCAGACAGATACACACTCGCCCATGGTTGCATCAAGAAACACCCAAGTCTTTTTTAGACGCACTCACTATAACCCTCAAATCCTCCAGGAGTCCCCGGATGGACTTGTCAGACACTGGCGCAATCGTCAACTTAGCTTGAGTTCTTGGAAAACTTCTCACATATCTACGTCCATCGAACTTCGTTTCCTTTTTAGTAGGCGCGTCAAATCGCATTGATATCACAAAAAACCTCTCCACAGAAGATACTTATAAAACTTGCAGTCCAAAGAAAACTCACACACCTCAGTAAGTAACAGATGTCGGCCTTGGCCATTTCTCAATCGCTCAATCTATACAACAGATCTACAAAATCATGCACTGAAATGAATGCTCAAGAAACGCCACTCGATTAAGCCAAAAATGTGCAACTACTAAACTTAGCATAAAGCAAAGTGTTCTCTAAGGTCAGTAGAATATGCTAAGGTGGAGCCCATGATCCCAAAGATTTCGATTACATAGAAATTGTCTAATGAACACGATGAAAAAATGATCCAAAACTCTTAGAACACGACGATTAATCCATGTCAATAAATTAGCTGGGGCATTCGGCAATCCAAATGCAAACTGTAAAACTCATAATGCC
>JAGVVM010017672.1:0-12500 GCA_019149425.1 Psidium friedrichsthalianum
GTTCTAAAGAGGTTTAAAATGGGAGAATGCAAACCAGTGACTACTCCTGTGAATCAGAAAGAGAAGTTAAGCAAGAATGACCTGCAGGATTCTGAGCATGAGAGTGAGTACAGAAGACTAGTGGGCTGTCTAATGTATTTAGCAGCTACTAGACCTGACATTCAGTATGCAGTGAGCATTTTGTCAAGATTTCTTCACTGTGCAGGCGAGGAACATCTTACTGCAGGAAAAAGGGTGTTGAGGTACCTGAAAGGGACTCAGAGCTATGGTGTGAAGTTTAAAGAAGTTTCTGAGATGAAGTTAGTTGGCTTTGTGGACAGTGACTGGGGCGGTTCAGTGGAGGACATGAAAAGCACAACAGGCTACTGTTTTTCACTTGGATCAGGTTGCTTCTCGTGGAGTTCAAAGAAGCAGGAAATAGTAGCATAGTCAACAGCTGAAGCAGAGTTTGTGGCTGCAACTGCAGCTGCAAAGCATGCAGTATGGCTCAGAAAGCTACTAGGTGATTTGGGGCTGCAAGAGGATGGTCCGACTGTGTTGTATGTGGATAATCAGGCTGCAATTGCAATTGCTCAGAATCCAGTTTTTCATGGCAAGACTAAACACTTCAAGCTGAGATTCTATTACTTGCGTGAGATACAGCAGGAAGAAGAGGTGAAGCTAAAGTATTGCAAAACAGGTGATCAAATAGCTGATGTCTTCACCAAGCCTCTTGCTGTTAGTCGTTTCAGTCAACTGATTCATGAAGTTGGGATGTGTTCAGGTCTCTAATCCAAGGAGGAGAAATGTTAAATGATGTATTAGGACCTGATGTTTTATGTCTTATGTTTATGTTTACCATCTTAGGGTCGAGTCATAGGTTGCCTTATAAGCAAGTTAGACTGTTTCTAGTTTCTGTTATGTTGTTTCCTATTTTTAAGGAAGCAGAGTTAGTGGTTGTTAAGTTGTTTCCTTTTTTTTGAAGTGGTGTTAGTGGATAGAGTTAGTGGTTAGTTATTGTTATGCTTTGTATTTAACTTTGAACAAAAATCAGGTTTGTGTGTGTTGCCTCAATTCTCTCGTGTTCTCATTATTCTTCCTCAAACAAATCAGTTTGAGAGTGTATGTGCTCTGCAACATCTCTGCAGAACAGTGAATGAGTGTGTGAGGATTGAGTGAAAATACAACAATATTCCAGGAACCATAGTTGAGGCATTCATAAGACAGAGGCGTTAGACAATTACAATTGTCAAGTTGACTTTAAATTTCAAGAGAACTTTCAGAACTTTTCATCAAGTTCATCATTTACGAAATGTACTAAAAACCAGCAAAGCCGGAACCTGACTGATATCAGATGAACAATGGACAATATATATGTACAGCACATGAACAGATAATGGAGTACTAATTTGAAATATATTTCTACAGCAATTTCACAAGTTCAATACCCACATAGTTCAACTTATCCAGTGCATAAATGACCTAACCATACATCTTGGCAATTGCAAATCAAATATCCCAACTCTCCAACAAGTCCTATTTAATCTGATCCAAAGAAAGAACCCTTTTGGATAAAATTAAACATAGAACATTCATCATTACTGGACTTACTCTTTTAGCTTTCGGTTTCATCAACTCCAGAGTCTTGATGTAATAGCATACTAGACTTACTGAACCTTCTGGAAAATAACACTATACGGGGCCGTTGGTACCATCTGGAATGGGAAACTTTTACCTTATTGATGAAAAGGGCAAGCTGTCCCAGGAATTTGGCAAACATTGTGTTTTTTGAAAGAAGTAAAAGGCTGCTGCTTCTTTCCAATTAAATACTCAAGTCAGCCAAGAGCAAGCATTTTTATTACTGGACAGATGTTTGAATTTGCAAAAGCAGCCATTGATAAGTTCTGAGCTATGTCCATTTGAAAGCTGGGGCAATAAAAAATGACACAAGTACTTTCATGCAAGAGTAATCATGTTCTCAATTATGAAATATGAACCTGATTTTAAAAGTACAGATTTTGGTCTGTGTTTCACTACTCTCACACAATCGAGTAAAACTATAACGTTTGTACAGAACCATACATACATTGCAATTGAACTGACAGAATTTGATGTATATATCAAAGTAGATATTGGTAAGCTAGAAAGGGCACAAATGCAAGATAAATCAATTATTTGGCGCACACATTAATAAAATTTTACAAAAATGAGAATCAACATGAGTTCATAACCCAAGTTCGGCATGTGCAATAATTAATAACTCCTAAAAAAAAGGGGGTTTAGGGACTAAAAAATTTTCAACTACTTCTGTATCTGTTGAAGTAACTAGTTGAGTGGGCTTATAGTTTAGACCGTTAGTTTATCTATTTTTAATTTTTTTTGCAACTAGATTAAGTAGGGCCAATTGCACCTGGGGCATGGCCACGGACCAATTTGGGCCTAGGACCGGCTCAGTCAAACTTGGAAACGGCCATTGACTGGTTCAGTGATTCAGAACCGGAACCAGCCCGGATCAGCCAATTCTATGCAGTTCGGTACTGGCGGTTCGGAGCCGTTGCACCAATGGCAATGTTAATTTTTTTTTTAAATGTATAATAAAAAATTTATAAATACCCCTTTCATCTTTCATTTTTTCACACAAATTCTCTCTTCATCTCAATTCTCTCAAATTCTCTGTAACTCTTAATTCTCTCAAATTCTCTCAAATTCTCAAGTTTCATTATGTTCTCCGTTCTCTAATTTCTTATTTTCTTTATTTATTATCTCCTTTAATAATTTCCTATTTCAAATTCTTTTTTATACCCTATATTTTTTGCATTATACCATTATTTTTTATATATTCAAAAAAGGTAAGTGAAAGTAGAGCTAGTGGCAGAGGTAAGAGCACAATGGGAAAATCTGATTATCCTGATCTTCATGATTATACAGATTGAAGAATTAATGTAAATAATGAAATCAATATTTTTCCTAATATAGAGCAAGTCCATATGCAAGAAAATCTTCATCCTCCTATCGATGCTGAAGAAATGTCAACAACAAAGGAGCGAAAGGGTACATCCAGCATATTGAACTACTTCACGAAGATTGAAAATTTTGAAGAAGGTTCAAAAAGGTATTGACCTACTTTGTAAATATTGTGATAAAAAAATACAAATATATAGATGGACAATGATATAGAACATTTAATCAGCATCTTAAAACAGACATCTAACTGAAGTGGGAATTGACACTAAGTAACAACAAATTTCCAGATACGCCAATCCTAGCATTTCTCCTTTATTTTGTTATGATGAAAAAAACATATAAAGATGAATTAGGTAAATTTGTTTTCGCTGAACATTTATCTTTTAGTTTTTGTGAAAGATTTGGTTTTAATCAATTTATACAAAATGCATGTGTTTCACAAGCAAAACATGTTCCTGGAAATACACTTAAAAAAGAAATTTAAAATTTAAAAAAAAAGGAAAAAAAGATTTACAAACTTTTTTTCTGAATTTTAATGAATGTGTGCATAGTATATTTAGAGTGATCACTGGTAAGTTAATTTTTATATGGATATAACATGTTATTGGACAGATAATGATTAGAATATTAAAAAAGAATTATTGCATGTAGAGTTTTTGATAATAGGAATACGGCAAATAATATTTATAAATTAATTATGCAAATTTTAGAAAAATATTATTTACTTAATAAAATTTTTTTAATTGATTTTGATAATGCCGCAGCAAATACTGCTTCAAATGTTGAATTGAAAAAGATTTATAAACCCTTTTTTAGTGAATATTTTTTCAAGCTAAATGTATTTGTCATGTTTTAAATTTATGGGTATAAAATGGTTTAAAAACTGTTGATATTTTTCTTAACCCAATTAAAATAGTAATTCAATTTTTATGGAAATATCTCCAAAAAAATGAAAGAATGGTTAAATTTTGTAGAGCAAATTGAAAAGACCAAAAAATTTTCAATAGATGTTCCAAATCGATGGAATTCTACTTACAAATTGCTTAATGAATCTTTTGCATATAAAGTTTTATTTTGTGCATTTATTTAATCTATTTCTACCCATAAAAATGGGATAGTTGCAAAATGTTTCAGATATTTTAAAGTTTTTTAATGATGCAACTGATACTTTGTCGGGTGTTTATTACCTTACTACACATTTATTTTTAATAGAATGTATTAATATTGTTGGAATTTTTGAAGAAAATGAAAATGATGAGAACTTAGGGGGTAATATTAGAACAATGTGAGCAAAATAACTATATTATTATAGAGAAATTTCTATTATTTATTTAGTTGCTTGTGTTTTTTATCCACATTATAAATTAGGTAGCTTAAGTGATTATTTGAATAAGTATTATGAATATTTACATTTAATTGATATGATAAATATTAAAACTATGCAAACAGGGTTAACAACGTAATAATAGAATTATATAATAAAATTTGTATAACATATGATCTAGGTGATAGTGGATGTGAATCTTCTTAATCTAGTGACTTACAAGTGGGAACATAGATAAAATTAGTAGTTAGCACCAACTTCTGTTGCATAGGCAAAAAACGAAAAAGGGAACAATAGGAAGTAATTCTAAAATAGAGAGTTATCTAACCATTTTTTTGAGTTTGATGAAAGTCAAGGCAGCACAAATTTCACAATATTAGATTGGTGAAAAAGGTATTCCACCAAATACTCAATTTTGGCTCTGATAGTAAAATAAATTTTAGCAACCCCTTGTTCAATAGTTGCGATAGAACAAGTATTTAGTGCTGGAGGCAATATTTGGATGAACGACATTCAAGATAAACTCTCGATTTGGTGATGTCTCAAGCTTGTGTTGATGATTGGATAATGACTTAATATAGACAACAGAGATAGATCACAATAATGAAGCCGAATTCTTTGATGACAAAAATACCACCACCAATAGTACAGAAACGAATAGCAATGATTGAGGATGAGGTAAGTATGGAATAATCAAAGTAAGAGAACTACATAGACTTTGATTCTTTTATTCCAAGAAGATATATATGCGCTTAATGATAAATCATTAAGTTCAAGCCCCCTGCCTCTCCATTTTTTCCCTTATATTTGATTATAATTTTTATTTGATAATACATTATTTCATAATTTCATAATTCATTATTTATTTTATTTCGTAATATATTATTTGATATTTGATTACAATTTTATTATAATTCATCATAATTTAATTTTAAACTTAAAACCTTTTGACCAAAAAACAAATTTGAAACCGTTTGTAATAACCGGCGGTTCGGTGGCTTCGAACCGAAATCGGAATCGCCACTTAAAGTTCCAGTTCCAATTCCTCCAAATTTGAACCGGAACCAACAGTTTCGGAACCGTGACCATGCCTAATTGCACCCAGTAATTACATGGAGGAGCTGCCAATAAAAGCCTTAGATCGCATCCAATTTGCTCCGAGGACAAATGCAACAAATATAAACAATGAAGAACAAAAAACCTTGTGGTTGCCATTTCAAATAAATAGGCACTGATAGAGCTAATACTGAAAAATAAATGCCACAGTGAAGAATCAAGCTCTTGTAGGCACTGTACCTTCCCTTGCATTGACGAACATATAGTTGATGCTAGCTGGATGCCTACACCCATACCAACAACATTAAAAGAGTTGAGATAGCCTCTCCCTTAGCGAAAGGTCACTAAGATTGCCTTCTTTAGCAAAAGATGAATAAATTGGTAATCTTGTCGCTCTTGCCGCCACAACTGCCATTCCCTATCAAGCTATGAAGCAGAATATGAATTTCTGAAAGAAAAACTACATGGACGAAAACAAGTGGAGAAAATAATATTCAGACATAACTTGAATTGCCATGATATAGATTGTTCAATTCTTTTCTACATATGCTCATTTCTAATGATATCAGGACGTGGAGAGAAGTCTAAGCACTCTTATTTAGAGACAGCACAAGCACCTTCGCAAAGTTGCCGAGTCCGGCCATCTCAAGGAAAAGATTGGGACATAGGGGAGAAAGAACTTCCATGCCAGTACCAAAATCATACAGCACATCAGCTGCAGACAATTTTATGAATGAGGTTATTGATCAAGTTGAAGATGGTATTTTACCTCGTTTAAAATCTACATGGCACTAATAGAGTGACGCAGGAGACTGATATCCTATTAAAATACAAACCTAAAATCCTCCACCGCTTAGGCTCTGATCCATTCGAGCACCCAAATTGCTGCATAAGAGCTTCCCCACATGCTGCATCCCATCCTTTCTAAGGATGGGATGCAGCATGTGGGGAAGCTCTTATGCAGCAATTTGGGTGCTCGAATGGATTCAGAGCCTAAGCGGTGGAGGATTTTAGGTTTGTATTTTAATAGGATATCAGTCTCCTGCGTCACTCTATTAGTGCCATGTAGATTTTAAACGAGGTAAAATACCATCTTCAACTTGATCAATAACCTCATTCATAAAATTGTCTGCAGCTGATGTGCTGTATGATTTTGGTACTGGCATGGAAGTTCTTTCTCCCCTATGTCCCAATCTTTTCCTTGAGATGGCCGGACTCGGCAACTTTGCGAAGGTGCTTGTGCTTGTCTCTAAATAAGAGTGCTTAGACTTCTCTCCACGTCCTGATATCATTTAGAAATGAGCATATGTAGAAAAGAATTGAACAATCTATATCATGGCAATTCAAGTTATGTCTGAATATTATTTTCTCCACTTGTTTTCGTCCATGTAGTTTTTCTTTCAGAAATTCATATTCTGCTTCATAGCTTGATAGGGAATGGCAGTTGTGGCGGCAAGAGCGACAAGATTACCAATTTATTCATCTTTTGCTAAGAAGGCAATCTTAGTGACCTTTTCGCTAAGGGAGAGGCTATCTCAACTCTTTTTAATGTTGTTGGTATGGGTGTAGGCATCCAGCTAGCATCAACTATATGTTCGTCAATGCAAGGGAAGGTACAGTGCCTACAAGAGCTTGATTCTTCACTGTGGCATTTATTTTTCAGTATTAGCTCTATCAGTGCCTATTTATTTGAAATGGCAACCACAAGGTTTTTTGTTCTTCATTGTTTATATTTTTGTTGCATTTGTCCTCGGAGCAAATTGGATGCGATCTAAGGCTTTTATTGGCAGCTCCTCCATGTAATTACTGGGTGCAATTAGGCATGGTCACGGTTCCGAAACTGTTGGTTCCGGTTCAAATTTTGGAGGAATTGGAACTGGAACTTTAAGTGGCGATTCCGATTTCGGTTCGAAGCCACCGAACCGCCGGTTATTACAAACCGGTTTCAAATTTGTTTTTTGGTCAAAAGGTTTTTAAGTTTAAAAATTAAATTATGATGAATTTATAATAAAATTGTAATCAATTATCAAATAATATATTACGAAATAAATAAAATAATGAATTATGAAATTATGAAATAATGTATTATCAAATAAAAATTATAATCAAATATAAGGGAAAAAATGGAGAGGCAGGGGGCTTGAACTTAATGATTTATCATTAAGCGCATATATATCTTCTTGGAATAAAAGAATCAAAGTCTATGTAGTTCTCTTACTTTGATTATTCCATACTTACCTCATCCTCAATCATTGCTATTCGTTTCTGTACTATTGGTGGTGGTATTTTTGTCATCAAAGAATTCGGCTTCATTATTGTGATCTATCTCTTGTTGTCTATATTAAGTCATTATCCAATCATCAACACAAGCTTGAGACATCACCAAATCGAGAGTTTATCTTGAATGTCGTTCATCCAAATATTGCCTCCAGCACTAAATACTTGTTCTATCGCAACTATTGAACAAGGGGTTGCTAAAATTTATTTTACTATCAGAGCCAAATTGAGTATTTGGTGGAATACCTTTTTCACCAATCTAATATTGTGAAATTTGTGCTGCCTTGACTTTCATCAAACTCAAAAAATGGTTAGATACTCTCTATTTTAGAATTACTTCCTATTGTTCCCTTTTTCGTTTTTTGCCTATGCAACAGAAGTTGGTGCTAACTACTAATTTTATCTATGTTCCCACTTTGTAAGTCACTAGATTAAGAAGATTCACATCCACTATCACCTAGATCATATGTTATACAAATTTTATTATATAATTCTATTATTACGTTGTTAACCCTTGTTTGCATAGTTTTAATATTTATCATATCAATTAAATGTAAATATTCATAATACTTATTCAAATAATCACTTAAGCTACCTAATTTATAATGTGGATAAAAACACAAGCAACTAAATAAATAATAGAAATTTCTCTATAATAATATAGTTATTTTGCTCACATTGTTCTAATATTACCCCCTAAGTTCTCATCATTTTCATTTTCTTCAAAAATTCCAACAATATTAATACATTCTATTAAAAATAAATGTGTAGTAAGGTAATAAACACCCGACAAAGTATCAGTTGCATCATTAAAAAACTTTAAATATCTGAAACATTTTGCAACTATCCCATTTTTATGGGTAGAAATAGATTAAATAAATGCACAAATAAAACTTTATATGCAAAAGATTCATTAAGCAATTTGTAAGTAGAATTCCATCGATTTGGAACATCTATTGAAAATTTTTTTGGTCTTTTTCAATTTGCTCTACAAAATTTAACCATTCTTTCATTTTTTTGGAGATATTTCCATAAAAATTGAATTACTATTTTAATTGGGTTAAGAAAAATATCAACAGTTTTTAACCATTTTATACCCATAAATTTAAAACATGACAAATACATTTAGCTTGAAAAATTATTCACTAAAAAAGGGTTTATAAATCTTTTTCAATTCAACATTTGAAGCAGTATTTGCTGGCGGCATTATCAAAATCAATTAAAAAAATTTTATTAAGTAAATAATATTTTTCTAAAATTTGCATAATTAATTTATAAATATTATTTGCCGTATTCCTATTATCAAAAACTCTACATGCAATAATTCTTTTTTTAATATTCTAATCATTATCTGTCCAATAACATGTTATATCCATATAAAAATTAACTTACCAGTGATCACTCTAAATATACTATGCACACATTCATTAAAATTCAGAAAAAAAGTTTGTAAATCTTTTTTTCCTTTTTTTTAAATTTTAAATTTCTTTTTTAAGTGTATTTCCAGGAACATGTTTTGCTTGTGAAACACATGCATTTTGTATAAATTGATTAAAACCAAATCTTTCACAAAACTAAAAGATAAATGTTCAGCGAAAACAAATTTACCTAATTCATCTTTATATGTTTTTTTCATCATAACAAATAAAGGAGAAATGCTAGGATTGGCGTATCTGGAAATTTGTTGTTACTTAGTGTCAATTCCCACTT
This sequence comes from Psidium friedrichsthalianum, assembly GCA_019149425.1. NCBI lineage: Eukaryota > Viridiplantae > Streptophyta > Magnoliopsida > Myrtales > Myrtaceae > Psidium > Psidium friedrichsthalianum. The sequence goes on from JAGVVM010017672.1 coordinate 9,311, forward strand.
CAGTTAGATGTCTTGTTTTAAGATGCTGATTAAATGTTCTATATCATTGTCCATCTATATATTTGTATTTTTTTTATCACAATATTTACAAAGTAGGTCAATACCTTTTTGAACCTTCTTCAAAATTTTCAATCTTCGTGAAGTAGTTCAATATGCTGGATGTACCCTTTCGCTCCTTTGTTGTTGACATTTCTTCAGCATCGATAGGAGGATGAAGATTTTCTTGCATATGGACTTGCTCTATATTAGGAAAAATATTGATTTCATTATTTACATTAATTCTTCAATCTGTATAATCATGAAGATCAGGATAATCAGATTTTCCCATTGTGCTCTTACCTCTGCCACTAGCTCTACTTTCACTTACCTTTTTTTGAATATATAAAAAATAATGGTATAATGCAAAAAATATAGGGTATAAAAAAGATTTGAAATAGGAAATTATTAAAGGAGATAATAATAAAGAAAATAAGAAATTAGAGAACGGAGAACATAATTGAAACTTGAGAATTTGAGAGAATTTGAGAGAATTAAGAGTTACAGAGAATTTGAGAGAATTGAGATGAAGAGAGAATTTGTGTGAAAAATGAAAGATGAAAGGGGTATTTATAAATTTTTTATTATACATTTAAAAAAAAAATTAACATTGCCATTGGTGCAACGGCTCCGAACCGCCAGTACCGAACTGCATAGAATTGGCTGATCCGGGCTGGTTCCGGTTCTGAATCACTGAACCAGTCAATGGCCGTTTCCAAGTTTGACTGAGCCGGTCCTAGGCCCAAATTGGTCCGTGGCCATGCCCCAGGTGCAATTGGCCCTACTTAATCTAGTTGCAAAAAAAATTAAAAATAGATAAACTAACGGTCTAAACTATAAGCCCACTCAACTAGTTACTTCAACAGATACAGAAGTAGTTGAAAATTTTTTAGTCCCTAAACCCCCTTTTTTTTAGGAGTTATTAATTATTGCACATGCCGAACTTGGGTTATGAACTCATGTTGATTCTCATTTTTGTAAAATTTTATTAATGTGTGCGCCAAATAATTGATTTATCTTGCATTTGTGCCCTTTCTAGCTTACCAATATCTACTTTGATATATACATCAATTCTGTCAGTTCAATTGCAATGTATGTATGGTTCTGTACAACGTTATAGTTTTACTCGATTTGTGTGAGAGTAGTGAAACACAGACCAAAATCTGTACTTTTTAAAATCAGGTTCATATTTCATAATTGAGAACATGATTACTCTTGCATTGAAAGTACTTGTGTCATTTTTTATTGCCCCAGCTTTCAATGGACATAGCTCAGAACTTATCAATGGCTGCTTTTGCAAATTCAAACATCTGTCCATAATAAAATGCTTGCTCTTGGCTGACTTGAGTATTTAATTGGAAGAAGCAGCAGCCTTTTACTTCTTTCAAAAAACACAATGTTTGCCAAATTCCTGGGACAGCTTGCCCTTTTTCATCAATAAGGTAAAAGTTTCCCATTCCAGATGGTACCAACGGCCCCGTATAGTGTTATTTTCCAGAAGGTTCAGTAAGTCTAGTATGCTATTTACATCAAGACTCTGGAGTTGATGAAACCGAAAGCTAAAAGAGTAAGTCCAGTAATGATGAATGTTCTATGTTTAATTTTATCCAAAAGGGTTCTTTCTTTGGATCAGATTAAATAGGACTTGTTGGAGAGTTGGGATATTTGATTTGCAATTGCCAAGATGTATGGTTAGGTCATTTATGCACTGGATAAGTTGAACTATGTGGGTATTGAACTTGTGAAATTGCTGTAGAAATATATTTCAAATTAGTACTCCATTATCTGTTCATGTGCTGTACATATATATTGTCCATTGTTCATCTGATATCAGTCAGGTTCCGGCTTTGCTGGTTTTTAGTACATTTCGTAAATGATGAACTTGATGAAAAGTTCTGAAAGTTCTCTTGAAATTTAAAGTCAACTTGACAATTGTAATTGTCTAACGCCTCTGTCTTATTGAATGCCTCAACTATGGTTCCTGGAATTATTGTTGTATTTTCACTCAATCCTCACACACTCATTCACTGTTCTGCAGAGATGTTGCAGAGCACATACACTCTCAACTGATTTGTTTGAGGAAGAATAATGAGAACACGAGAGAATTGAGGCAACACACACAAACCTGATTTTTGTTCAAAGTTAAATACAAAGCATAACAATAACTAACCACTAACTCTATCCACTAACACCACTTCCAAAAAAAAGGAAACAACTTAACAACCACTAACTCTGCTTCCTTAAAATAGGAAACAACATAACAGAAACTAGAAACAGTCTAACTTGCTTATAAGGCAACCTATGACTCGACCCTAAGATGGTAAACATAAACATAAGACATAAACATCAGGTCCTAATACATCATTTAACATTTCTCCTCTTGGATTAGAGACCTGAACACATCCCAACTTCATGAATCAGTTGACTGAAACGACTAACAGCAAGAGGCTTGGTGAAGACATCAGCTATTTGATCACCTGTTTTGCAATACTTTAGCTTCACCTCTTCTTCCTGCTGTATCTCACGCAAGTAATAGAATCTCAGCTTGAAGTGTTTAGTCTTGCCATGAAAAACTGGATTCTGAGCAATTGCAATTGCAGCCTGATTATCCACATACAACACAGTCGGACCATCCTCTTGCAGCCCCAAATCACCTAGTAGCTTTCTGAGCATACTGCATGCTTTGCAGCTGCAGTTGCAGCCACAAACTCTGCTTCAGCTGTTGACTATGCTACTATTTCCTGCTTCTTTGAACTCCACGAGAAGCAACCTGATCCAAGTGAAAAACAGTAGCCTGTTGTGCTTTTCATGTCCTCCACTGAACCGCCCCAGTCACTGTCCACAAAGCCACTAACTTCATCTCAGAAACTTCTTTAAACTTCACACCATAGCTCTGAGTCCCTTTCAGGTACCTCAACACCCTTTTTCCTGCAGTAAGATGTTCCTCGCCTGCACAGTGAAGAAATCTTGACAAAATGCTCACTGCATACTGAATGTCAGGTCTAGTAGCTGCTAAATACATTAGACAGCCCACTAGTCTTCTGTACTCACTCTCATGCTCAGAATCCTGCAGGTCATTCTTGCTTAACTTCTCTTTCTGATTCACAGGAGTAGTCACTGGTTTGCATTCTCCCATTTTAAACCTCTTTAGAAA
>JAGVVM010017676.1:0-15350 GCA_019149425.1 Psidium friedrichsthalianum
CGAGCAATTTACCCACAGTTTGCCCAAACTGCCTGGTGGTGCTTGCGGGGTGTCGGATTGGTATTCAGGGGGAACCTTTTTGGGGGTGCGTATTTATCGGGAGTCAGCTCAGGGAAGAGTATCGGTGGAAGTGGTGAGTACGGAAAGAGGATGAATCTGCATTGACTTTAATATGCTGATGAAAAGAAATGATGTGCGACTTGCTTTGGGTGTGCGATAATGGGGGTGGGACGGGTACTGCTATCGATAGGGAGGAGAAGAGCAATGTACAACTTGAGGGTCGAGGGAGAGCTTGGGGGAAGGGGGGGGGGGGAGGCGGGTAAGAGGGGGGGTGCTTGTTTGCTTTGTGTATAGACTTCTTCAATAAAGATCGATGGACTCATTGTTACAATGGGTTGTTATATTGGTTAGCTAGTATTTCTCTATTTGAATGTGCGAACCAAGCGAGGAGTTTGAAATGTGCTTAGGGTGAAATATGCGTGAATATCTCACTGAATTTTCCACTGATACTCTTATTACGCGGGTGCAGAGGACGGGAATTAAAACGAGGCTGGGTGAGCAAGGTTTGCAGAGTGGAGCAGTCAGAGGGCGTACGAGTTTGTTTTGATATAGATCTGATCACCGGCTGGGAGAGGGAGAGGGATAGAAAGAGAACTTTGCGATCGTGCGGCAAGGTTGTGAAGGACTGAAGTCGCGAATGAGCATGTTGAGTGGTCGAAGAGGGTGTAGTGGGAAGCTGGAGGGAGATGGGGAAGAGGGGGGGGGGAGAGATGGGAAGAGGGGCGGGGGGGGGATGGGGGGAGTTCAGGGGGGAGCGAATGGAGGGGGGGGTAAGTGGGTATGGCGGGAGGGGAGCAAGACGTGTTTTGGGTTGCTGAACATTATGTGGGTGTTAGGACCATACACGCGTGAAACCACCCTTCCGACACAAACTTGGGGTTCGGGAAATTATCATGTTTTTTTTTTTGTTTTCCGATGTGTTGGCTTTCATCCGGCTAACGTACTTAACCGAAATTCGCAACACGAGTAGACCCCTTAATTCTCTTCTTTTTCTCAGCCTTTTAAATATGCCTTGAACCATATTCGTTAAGCGTTCAGCTACCATCCTAGCGGTTTTAGCCCAGTTCGATTTGAGTTTTCAGACTGCTCAACTCTGATCGGTTGGTTCGGTTCGTCCTGTTTTGGGTTTTCAGGAAGAACAAATCCGAATCGGAACTGAACTGTCGACTAGTCCCTCATTGTTCACCGTGTGTTTCAATCCTTCCGGATGCGGAGGAGAAATGGAAGAATTTTGCTGGCTAACTTTTGCGAAGCTTCTTTACTTTTTTCCTTCTTGAGCTAACTGTGAGCCCCGAAACAATTTGTGGTGGTGGTTTGGGACAATGGCATCTAGGGAACATGATCAGACGTTTAAAAAATGATCGCTTCTGTTCCTAGCTGTTCTCCGAAAAAAAAATAGATATGAGGAAGCACGGGGCGAGTTAATGAGTGGAGCGGGGAGTTAGCTTACGCTTGGACGAGTCGACCTTCACCCATTGGACCGTGAACAGAAGGGACCGGGGCTAAAGATCATCTGTCGCTGGGCGGGGTCCACCAAATTTTACTTGCGACGGACTTCTATTCTAATAGGGAAATATCATTTATTGTCTGCGGCTTTCATTGGAGAGGAATTGCGTCTTCGGTTTGAATAAGGTATGACACGACGCAGTCCACACATCCCTGTCCTTTTGACGATCCAAGTGATGGGGCTGGGTTCAGCAAATCTGCGCACGAGAAGGGGGCAGAATTTTGCTCTTTTTTTTTTCTGCTTTTTCTTTTCCGCCCTCAGCCAAAAGCGTGTCAAAAACCTTTAAATATATCGACAGTATTATCCTAATTTCTTTTTTAGATCAAATCTCATTTATTTTGGTATAACGCATTTTAACCCCAACATTGGTGAATCGGCCTCACATATCTCGGAAAGTGTCAAACGGTATTGCCATTAGGCCCACTTATTGCTCAATAAACAAACACACATTTTTGCATAAAAAATCGTCTTAACGGAACCTTAAAGATGTAATTAATGATCGTATAGGTACAGTTTTGGATTTTTTTTTTCACGTCACCACAAAGTTCAGGATAATCTGTGTCATAGTGATAAATAATTTTACCCTTTTTTTGTGGCTTTTTCCTTTTTTGTTTTATTTGGTCATCAAGTGCCTACAAAAGTCTACCCACTTATCAAACATACTTGATCATTAGAATTTCGTTAGCGATTGCCTTCAAGAGTGCATTTTCAGCATACTTAGGCTCCGTTTGTTTCAGGGAAAATGACTTTCCGTAGGAAAACATTTTCCAAGAAGTCATTTTCCAGGAAGTTCTTTTCCGTGAAACAAACACAGCCTTAATGAGAAAATATCCCGTTTTCGAAATGTCAAATTGCGCACGTCTCGAGAACAATCAATGCTTTGAAAATTACAACCTTTCCTTATCTGGTTGCTACAGTAGCATCGGCTATTGTCAAAGAAATCCTAATTGTAATACTTGGTTTTAAAAAAGTATTGGCTACTCCCAATGCAATAGTTGATATCACAATTTTTTTTTTCTTAATTGGTTGTTTGAAAATTATCATTAGGCACTCCAATGTTGAGAGAACTTTTCTCTTACTACTGTTTGAAAACTGTTGTTATTTTTTAATGCTGGGTCACTTGTGTGGACAAAGGGAGTCTATCTTATCACTAGTGATTATATAATGATGGGAAATTTTCTTCATAAAGTCATATGCATTATGGGCTTTTTATCTTTAAAGGATCCCCTAATCCTTAAAACAATATACAATCTAATGAACTCGGAAACATTACATTACAATCCCATATATTTTTATGTGACATACGTGCTCCCAACTGATTAATGCACCTTAAAATTTCGAATGAAATAGAATATAAACTTCCAGCGTTACTTATTGATTGACGACGAATTTAATCATATCCACCGAGTGCGATTTGCCGTGACTTTATGTTTCGTCAAGATAGAATAAATATAATTACGAGGAAAACAAATTTTTGAAATTGTTTTTGCTTGTCGTGACTATTTTATTGGGATTGCAATAAAGCGGGTGCGATGTGAGTGATTGTAACTCGTGTGGAATGGTTTCTTTCAATAGAAGGCCCCTCCCTGATTTGAGTCTTCACATCGAAATCACGTGTATTGAAGCATCCGAAGTGATTACCTATCATGCGTTTAATTAAGATGAACATATTGACAAAATAATGGTGGGTCATCCCAATTTCTAAGTTGGAATATAGAATATATTGACATAATGATGGCAACATTGAAAATTCTCGTGCGCCAATCATAGATTTCTTTCAACGAAAAAACCATAAATTGGGACAGATAGTCAAACCTTCCTTTTTCTTTCATGATTTTGTCTCCCCGGGTTCTTCAAATTAGCGACATTTTCCTGGTTTGCTACTAGAAGTGACACGACCCGCTCCACTTTCTGATATGAATTTCCAAAGATATGACGTAATTTAATAGTAAATATTGGCGTAGGAATTTAAGTTTCGGCCCTCAATTTTTCAGTCGGATCAAGATAATCTAAAACCCTAATCAAACCTACTTGATCAAATCTAGTATGAAGTTTCTAACGCGATTGTTCAGTCACCACCCACTGTCGTATGAGTTCTAATCAATGATTTGTTGTGAACATATTTACTCGAAACAATGCCCTTCTACTTAATTTGATGAACTTTTTGACCCCCAAGTTGATCTTTAACTCGGTTACGGATTAGCTAGATCTAGCACTTCCTAAAGTGGAGGCTCGACGGTCAATCTCCATGGTCGCGAAGCTTGAAGCAGCTGAACAATTGTTGCTTTGAGGCGAATGAAATCTTGCACGAAGACGAGCTTGACTAGATAACATCTTGAGGTGACGAATCTGTCACGGTCGTCGACCTAGTCCAAAATGGCTGGCCCGCCCCTGTTGAAGATCAATTTCTTGAATCCAAAAATCGAGTTGTGGTTCCTTTCTCGATTGTCAAGTCTCTACAAAAAAAAAAATTGCGATTTACCTGTTCTGGAGTTCTTGCGAAATTTAATGCAATCAAGAGCATTGGGGTCATTTATATAGAACTTCAAAAATTTACCAAATTTCAGCGAGCGCATATGAAATTTACCTAATGCTACGACACACGAGCTCGGTTCAGATTGGCCCAAATACGTTTCGACCCCAATCCAACCGTGAAGCGCCCCCATCTGCTTAGCAATATGTTACTTACGAATAGACGTGATCGATAGGCAAAGCATGGCCATATATTGAGCCCAGAATTCCTTTTCCCAAGATTGCCTAAAATCTAAATGCGTAACCATGTTTGATATCTCCCAGAAAAAAAATGACCGAGTCGGGGCAAGCCCCGGCTCAAATCTGAGCTCGCACATTTATGCTTCGGGTGCTGTCGGGTCTAGCGAGCACGATAAGGTCTATTCGCGAAGCATCATCATACTGTAGTCGGGGTTCCCAACTCAGTTTCATTTTCTTGCTTAAGAGGCTCCGTCGACTACGGAATTGATGAGCGCTAACCATTGTTTGGATGGGTCTCGCATCAGCCGACGATTACCCGAGTGCCGGCTCCGGGACAAGGTTGACGTAAGAAACTCTCTCCCAACTTGGGGAGAGGCCCGTGGAAATAGGAGCAACGTCGGAGGACACATAAGGAAAGGGAGAGAGAGAGAGAGAGAAGAGAGGAGAGAGGGGCCATTAAGCTATATTTGCGCAAGCAACCTTCCTCCCATTTCTCTCTGTCTCTGTCTCTCTCTCTCTGTGTGTGTGTGTTACGAACGCACAGACACACAAAACCGAGGAACCCAAATTTCTCTCTGTCATGTCTTCTCTGCGGATATTCAAAAAGGAAAAATCTTCTTTTTGACGCTTGTTTCCACACCAGACAAAAGAACCCATCACCGCGAAGACGCCCTCTCTCTTGGCAAAGAAGAAATTTGGGGAGAGAGAGAGAGAGAGAGGAGAATCGTACAGATCTCGTGAGCTGCTGCTGACGAGAGAGCTCTGAGATGGAGTCTTTTCTTGGAACTGCACTGCCCTCGAGAAAACAAGAGCCCATCTTTGCGTCGTTCGTCATTGGAGAACGGAATCTGCACAATATTGGGTTGGCCGAGCCGGCGACGGTCGTGGCGGCGGAAGGCGGCGGCGACAATCTTTGGTGTGGTTCAAGTGTTTTCCTTTTCTCTTTCTCTTCCTCTCTCTTTCCTAGGATATGCTTGTGAAAATGTAGCAATGCAAATTTTCAGTCATGCCCAGTTCTTAAGAGTTTTTCGAGACGCGTGACTCTTCTCTCTCTTTCTGTCGCTCTCCCTAGATTAGTGACTGATGATGATAGTGGTGGTGATGGTGATATTGGCGAGACGGCTCAATCTGCAACTCTGCTAATCGCTTCTTCTTCTTCTTCTTCTTCCTTCTTTCTTTCTTCTTATGTATTTATCCTAATCCTTTGAGTGAGAATTTTCTTTTTCAGTTAAGAATGTTATCAGGAGAGGCCATCTCTCTCTCTCTCTCTCTCTCTCTCTCTCTCATGTGTCCATGGAAACTTCATTGTCATGTTCTTGGAAGAGCCTCAGATGATCAATGCCAAAAAAAGAAAAAAGAAAAAAAAGAAAGACTGAGGCCCCGTTTCCTTCATCATTTTGAGGAAGAAACTACAATGAATTTTGCAAATTAAGCACAGCGAAGCTGATCCAAGCAGAGAGATGAGCGTGCATTTCCTTCTAATTTAGCTTAGCATCCGCCCAGTTGAGTGCACGAATTGCAATCGAATGACATCCCCATTAAAATCCAATGAAAAGTACGATAAAAATCGTATTTTTTTAGCTCCCTTTCCAATTTATCCATAGAATAGAATAGAACAGAATGGTCGTGTACATATAATTTCTCTGTGAATTGCAATCATATGTGCAAAATGAAAACTCCATTAAGGGTTAAAAGGGAAGGAAAGGACGCTACTTTAAAATTGTTGCTTGATAGCTGATATGGACAGAGATGTCATCTGGTGCTTTGCTTCGCTTTGGTTGTGGTCTAATTTCCTGTTGTCCCTTTTCCTGGGGAAACGTGGAGCTTTATGGACAGCATTTGTTTTTGTTTAGTGAAAAAAGCAATGTTTTGTTTAGGTTTCTCTGGTTGTCCTGTTCGGATTGCTTATCTGGGTGGACAGGCTATAATGAGCACAGTCCCTTGGATTATTTTCTTTGAAATGATATACAAAGCTTGGACTTTGCTGCTGCTTGCATCGTTTGGGGGCATTTCTTTCCCTTTTGGTTCTCTCATATCCTCTGGTGTTGATCCTCCTTTTTGACCCCGCTTGCTGAAAAAACTTGCCGTCGTAGCGTCGTGAATCGAATCAATCGCAATCTCATGTGACCAGACGATCTTCGGATAGTAAATTTCTGATTTATGTGGAGCGTTTTCTTGCGTTCCCTTGAATTTAGATACATAAAAATGGGTCATAAATCCCTTTTATTAACTCATATAAGATGAGTTGAGCTCTTATATAACTTAGTTATATTCAATAAATTGATCATAAATGAGCTTAAACATAATATGTGCATTAAATGGTACAAAATGGGTTGTAAATGAGATTACAACTTTTTTTGAATCAACTCACTTCTGTGAATCTCTCTTCATTATCTTTCGCTCTCGCTTGATCTTGCACTCGCTCACTCACTTTACACTCTCACTTCAATTTGGTCGTGAGTTTTCCTAAATTAGATTAAATATGAAAGTGTTTTAAGAGCATGTGTCAGATAAGATATGAGTCACTAGATATGCATTGCATGGAAATGGAAAAAAGACGAGTTAAAGGTTCTATTTTGATCAAACATTTTCGACTTTATCCAAACTTGACTCGACCCACCCATTTGACGGATTTAGTTTTACCTTGGTAATCGACGCGTGGCAGTATGCAGTGGAAAGAGGATCTTGTTTTCGCTCTGAGGCATTTTTGAGTGTGTCTAACAAGGAAATGTTCATGTTCAACCTTTACCAAAAAAAAAAAAAATGTTCATGTTCAAAGAATTAATTATGCATGTCACGAAAATGGTCAAAGGCTCTGTTTGTTTCGCGAAAAAATGTAGCATTTCTAGAAAATATTTTTCAAAAAGTTGTTTTATAGGAAAATGATGATATTTTTCATTGTTTGGTAAGGAAAATCAATTTTCACCCCATACGTCTTTTAATAAAATTTTTTAAACAAACTGATTTTTAAATTACTTCTTTTATCTTTTTTCTCTTTCGTTTTTCGTTTATCCTTTTCCTTTCTTCTTTGACTAGCGACCGGCCGATGAGCTGGGGGGCGGCAAGGGGAGCCTCGACCTTGCCAGATCTGGCGAGCTCATGGTTGCGAGTGAAGTACGCATGGAGGAGCTCGAACAAGACGATAACGGCAAAATGATGGTGGGATTGGGTGTGTACGGAGGTAAGGCGAGATTGTTGGGCGACGACGGAGGTTGCAATTGTTGGGTTTTCCCATGCGCAGAGCACGGTAAACAATCAAATTCAATCAAACACAATGGAAGCAAATGCAAAAATCGTGCGTGTTATCCCTTAGAGTCCTTGGCATGTTTTAATCGAAAATCTAAAATTATCTAAAAGTGGGTTATTGAAATACCTGAAATTTAGAGCTTGAGACAACCTCGTTCGAGTGTTCTTATTTTTCGTCAAGTGTCGAATCTCTAGTTTAGACACACCACCAATTACGTGGTGACGAAAGACGAAGCTTGCGAATGTTTGCTCCTTGATCGTGCTAGCAATCCCTGAGTCGCGACCAACTGAGCTCTTTCTTTTGATCATGAACGAATCACAACCCTTACATGCTTTATGTGACAATTATTTCGCATGTGCACGAGAAAACAACATGAAAAACACAAGGACGGGCGAGGAAATAGGCCAGAAAAACTTAGGGAAACTAAACTTATTAGCCTTAACCCCCAACCCCTATTTATAGGGGTTGGGGTCCCTCAAACTACCCTATTAAGGGCAGTTTGGGCGATGGCCAGCTGGCCACCGCTGGGAAAAACTGGCCGACAGTTGCCCAGCCTTGTCCTGCTAAATTGCCCTCTGTCATTGCCGTCCGTTCTCGTCTCGTGTTGTGTGATCTTATCACTTTATCTAATGGATAACAAATCTTATCCTTTAACTTTTTTTTGGATAAGAAATCTTATCTATTATCCTTTAGATGTCATATTGGTATGACATTATGTTTAGGTTGTGCTTGTATCACATGCTTATCCGTTTGTGATTTAGAAATTAGAATCAAATCCTATTCGATCTAATTTCAATAAGATTATCTCAATAGTTAACATTGTAAACACCTTTGCTATTTCGTCTTCCATATAATGCCATCATGCATTGGTTATGGTGTATCACATCTCTAGATTCACTATTGAGCTGGTAGTGGGATGTATTAACTAATTAGCATTACTTCAGAGAACCGACTATCTCTAACCAGTTTCTGGGTTCTATGAGCCATGCATGACATTTAGCAATATATCATAGTTTCCCAGTTAGTGTGAATGTACAATGACAAAATGAACCCGTCAGCTTTGGCTACAGTATAATTCAGTCCTTCTGTCATATCATGTCCCAATCGAATGAAGGTCATGGATATATGTGTCAAACCAACTAATTCGATCATATGCTCAAAGCTATTCGACGTGTATTCTTGCGAGACATTTCTTGATTTCAACCTTAGCCAAGGATTTTTTCAATGCACAATCATGAATAGATCGCATAGGATATTAATCTTGTTAAATAAGGAGATAAATCCCAACTGTTGCACATGTCTGTAACTATGTATATGAAACTATGACTATGACCATCAAATGCAAATGTTATTGACGATCCATTAATATGCGCACTTGTGAACTACAGTCACCGCAATGTCAATCAGTATCGTGTCTTAGGTCCGAGGATATTTACACATACAAAGCCAGAGCGATTTAGACATTGACCAAGCACGAAACCTCTAGTGTTCACTAATTACTCATATGTGTCACATTCAGTGAATTCGATCGAACTTGTTTAATACGAACATCTGTGTTCCAACTTAGACATCTAATGTCCAATGACTTGTGACTCGTCATTCCTATTAAGTATCCAATGCTTAATGGAGAGGTTGCGAAGACACTGGTCTCAAATGGATCATTGATGTCTATTTAACGATTCATTAACTATGAATAGTTTAAAGATCAGAGACCAATTGAAAACCTATTAGACATATTCTTGACGTCTCAAGAATACGTTTCAGTTACAATTGATCTGATGTACTTCATTTATTTAGGTAAGAGAATAAGATAAATGAACATACCTTGCCATTAAATATAATTAAAAGTACAACAAAATGCCCTTACATGTAATAATTACATAGTTATTTTAGGGCATACCCCTGACAGCAATGAGGAAGGGGAGGTGGCAGTGGCGGCGAAAGACGATGCTGCTGCGGGGCATTTACATCCGACTCTCACCCAACCTAACGCCTTTGTCTCACAATCATTTCTCGCCCTTGCCATCGAAGCTTGCGGTTACTCTTTCTCCATCCTCCAATCTCCTTCTTCGGTATAGCCTTTGTTCTTGCTCGGATTTACTGGAAGTGAAACTTTTCTTTGATCGATTGACGCGATGATCTGATTGAGCGGCTTATCAAACTATTATTAGAATGGAAATCGGAATTCATGAGGAGAGAATGGAGGAAGAGGGAGAGAAAAAGGAAGATTTTCTCCATTTCAAAAAGTTACACACGAGAGAGAAGCCTAAGATAGAGGGGAAAATGATTTTCCTTTCTCAAAAAAGAAAATTTTCCATTGATCGGAAAACATTTTGTTTGATCCCATATTTTTCGCCCCCCGAATGCCAGAAATTGGAGAAAATATTTTTAGGAATTTTTTTTCCATGAAACGAAGAGAGCCAAAGAGTAAATGAAGAGGGAATGTCTTGTCCTAGCGCGCTATTTTGAAGTTTGACAAAAGGCCCAAAGATTTGGGACGAGGTGAGCACAAGGGAGGACTTTATAAAAGAACCAATATTAATTGAAAGAAAATATAACACTTCAATTTGTAATTATTTTAAAAAAATGGTAATTATTTTCACAAAAAAAAAAACTATATATGATAAATTTTGCTACCCATAGATATATATTGACTATAACAAAATAGTTGTCTTAATGAAATAAAAATGGTGAACCATAAATATAGTCATTCAATAACTATATTTAGATGCATACTCTGTAATCATTATTAGCAAACTTAAAAGTCATATTAACTCTTGTCTAATATTTGTTCTTTCATATAAGCATCATTTTATTTACGACCTTTAGTTTTTCGCCACTTATTTAGATGTTTAGTAGTAATTGTAATTCCTCTATATAAGACATCGATAGTTTTTAAAATAGGTTTAAATCCACGTTATCAAAAATTTTCGACTTAAACTATCCACCAATTCGAAACCATGATTATAATCGACCTTTAATACCGATATAATATATTTAAAATTACTCCGATGTACAAATATTTCATTATATTTCATTATGTATTGACTATAAATACGTGACAAAAATAATCCGATCTACAAATATTCATTTTATGAAATTATGCATTGACGGTAAATACGTGACAAACTTAACTCTCAACTTATACGGCCAATCACATACGTAGTTATGTTGCTTTTTTTTTTTTTTTTTATAAGGACAACCGTACAATACAATTTGATAAAAAGTCGTGTTGTGATAATACGGTAGGGCTATCGAACATGGAGTCAAAAGTGAATTACGAGTTGGACCAATTTACGAATCGAGCGAGCATCTTCTCCTCCTATCTATTATTATATAACTTGTTCCATCTCTCTCCAAACCTAACATGGTACAATTTGATAAGAATTCGTGTTGTGATAATTCTGACTTATTTGTTTTACAATCAATTATTCCAAATTCAAGGTCATTTTAACTCTTTCCTAAACCGAACTACAAAATCCATCCCCTGAGCTGGTCCAAATCATCAATCTCACTTCGGTTTGAATGGGTTCGAACGAACTGAAGTGCGGTCAATGCTTGTTACTGTATGTGCATCCCTGCAGCTACTCGACAGCAGAACTCCAGCACAAACATCTAAAGACTATTATGGCTAAAACCACAGTTTTTAATCAGTACAGAATCACGCGATTGATTGATCGTTAGTAAATCAAATGCCAGGATTGAACAAAATCATAATATTACCTCTCATCGTCAGATCAAAGTCAAGCTACAATTAGCTGGAGGTCCAGTCAAAAATTAAGAATACAGGAACTTAAAAGGATACAAGAGAAGTGGGAGACAAACTGCAGGAAACAACCATTCTCTCATACATAATTCAGGTGGCCAGTACTCATGCAACTCCATCCAAGAACTAACGATGAATCAGATGGAATCCCAATGGCGTGGACAGGCTCGTATTCTCTGAAAGGAAAGCTTCGTCTTGGTGACTGTGACTAAGAGTCTCTTTGGCTTGTCAAGCTCGTTATATTTTTTTCTTCTGTACATCGTAAAGAATGTACAACATCAATGATTTTGCGAACAAAGTTCTGCGGCACATCACAAAGTTAAAATGGCTACACAAGCCGCCGTTGTTCTTCTCCGTTTCGAACCCCAGCAAACCTCTAACTTGGCAATCTTCTTCTTGGTTCCCAGATATCCTTGGCAATTTTGAGATCCACAGCGGCACTCCACCTCGGGACCAAATTGTACAAATCTTTAAAGAGAGAGAAAAGTTAAGAAGCCATTGCAGGTGCATTTCACTTATTTAGTTTAAGTGGAGTAAGGCAAAAGCACATCTATGAATGTTTGTTTCAAGGCTGCACAAGCATAAAACATGGATCATACTTTTTAAGTTTTCAATCATTAAAGCCTCACTAACCTGTAATCATATGTTAGTGGCTCACCAACTTTTATTGACCGAGCTGCAAAGACACCCACCCTTGTTTCCCCCTCAACTTGCCCGAAAAAGTCAATTTATTTGAGTCCCACCATTCAAAGATTAGGAAACGGTATCTCCATCAGAGAGAGAAGCAATTACCAATAGGAAAGACGATAAAACCGAACATGTAGCAAGAAGTTAATAACTGTTACGTCTCGTTAGATGAACCAGAGGCAAGAGAGGCTCACTGGAAAGAAGAGACTTTGGACTGATTGGGGAAACAGCCATATGAAAATGAGATTTTACTGATGCCTTTCCTCAGGCCAAGTGGCGCCTGCAATTTTTTTTAGTGTGTCTATAGTAGAAAGTTCAAGCCAGCAATATTGTTTTGAGAGTACTAAATAATGCATGATAGTCTCACTTTATATAAAAAGCCCAAAGAAGACAGTTGCTGGTGTAATATTTGATATACTCTTAACACATAATAGAATAGTCAACTACGACATTTGGAATGTTAAATCACTAGGAGGACCGAAAAGGCATCACATATCATTCTGTAGAGATTAGTATGCACCTCCCACTAGACGGACCCGGTAAAATTGAATCTAAAAAATCCCAGCCAGGAAATTTTTTTGATTTGACAAAAGCACAGGAGGAACTTTTTAATGGTAACATATATATCAAACAGCAACTTATAACATTTCTTTCCTAGAAATGGCAAAACAGCAGTACAATCATATAGAGAAATTGCCAAAACTAACCACTTTTCCAGGAAACAGTTAGGATTGCAGCTGTGGTTAAGAAAGCGAGATGCATTTCCCTTGAATGTTGAGTTGCATCAATTGTGAAGTCCTTTCGTACCTCACACATGTAGAAATTCTTCATGCCTCTGAATTTCATATCCCAAAGCCTTTTTTCACATAGAGCATCATCGATAACTGAAGCAGAGACGGTGACTGATGAAGTAAGTAAATTGAAGAACATCTAAACAATAGCTATTTTTTTTTTTTTGGGGTCATCAAAACAATCAGCTATTTAAGAGCAGACAAATCAGAACACTCATTATGAGTGAATAATAGCAACCAGACAAATGACTGATGATATTACAAAGTTCAAGAAAAACTTCCAAACCCAATATCTTTAGTCTTGAAGGAAAAGAATGACCAAGTTGAATATCCCATAAAGGCCAATTTAATTCATGAAAAGGTCTTCAGTTTTTCCTTTAAGTGAAAATGAAAACAGTTTTTCTTTGCTTTCTTATTTTTAGTTTTCTGTTTTCTTTAAAGACATGGTTGATTACTGAAAAGTTTTGATAGGTGCAAAAACCTTGAAAATGTATGTGCTTTCAAATTTCTGTTTCCATCAAGTTACACTAAAAAAATACATGTTTTGATTTTAACATAAATCGCTAAACCAAAATTAATTCCCTGAACAGCTGTTTTGAAACGCACAGGATGCTTCGCTGATCTTCAGATACCTATGCAATTGACTTGAAGCAGAAGCTTTCCCTATAACATGGCAATGGCGAGTCTCTGATAATGTTGAAGTACTTCACTCCATCACAAGTTGTGACTCACTGGCAACTCAACTCCGCACAAATGAAGTCTCTCTCTCTCTCTCTCTCTCTCTCTCTCTCTCTCTCTCTCTCAAGTTTGGAGTCGGTTACACATTTTGTGTTGAGGTGTTCTGTTTTACGCAATGATTAATTGTACTTGAATGGTATAAACTGTTTTCCTTTACATTTTGAGATGAGAAGTTGCAGTTGCCATGAAGAAGACCAACTCAGTCCAGAATGAAACATGGAAATCTTGTTTTGACTGAAAATTATGAAAACAGGAAAAAAGTGTTTTCTTTTCTCCAGACTATACATAAGATAAAACTACGGCGTTATAAATTGAAATATTTCCAAAACCATCCCAAACACATTATCATTCTGTTCTGTCATTTCTCAAATGAGAATGAAAATGAAAAGTTCGAAACTTTCCATATACCAAACAGGCTATAAAATTTCATTAACAACAATATGAAACAGCAAAGAGACCTAAACTCAATCTGGCATAGACGTTGCATAAACCTCACCAATAGAAAGATGAGACAAACATCAACGATCTCGACTACTGACAATCCAGGCAAGAGAAAAGATGACAAAAACACCAGTAATATTGGCAGCAGACATTGTTTACCTTCTCCGATATATTCAACGATAAATTCCCCTTTATTTATGGATTCAGCTGCCTCTACACCCCAAACACATAATTCTGTCTGAGATGGAAATAATATCTTCCGTTTAAGTCATCAAATACAGAACTTCAATGAATAATGAAGTACTGTCGTAAAATATTGTATCTTCTTGTTCCTAGGAATGATATACAAAACAGATAATTCGGTGTAACTGAAGATACTATCTTACCTTAACAATCTTTATCTTCTTGTCCTTCCGAAATGGCCTGTTGTTGCAATTTTCTGGGCAACGACAAGCCTTTGAGCAGCGCACAGAACTTAGTTTGAATCAACTCACTTTTGTGAATCTCGCTCATTCTCTTTCGCTCTCACTTGATCTTGCGCTCGCTCGCTCACTTCACACTCTCACTTCAATTTGTCGTGAGTATGAAAGTGTTTTAGAGATATGTCAGATAGGTATGAGTCACTAGATATGCATTGAGGAAATGGGAAAAAAAAAAAACGGGTTAAAGGTTCTATTTGATTCAAACCAATTTTGTCGACTTGCGAACCCACAAACTTGACTGGACCCACTCATTTGACGGATTTAGTATCTTGATAATCGATGCATGGTACGTGTGCAATGGGAAAGAGGATCTTGTTTTTGCTCTCAGAACATTTTTGAGTATGTTAACGAGGAAATGTTTGTGTTCAAAGAATTAATGATGCATATCAGAAAGCGGTTAAAGGCTCTGGTTTGTTTCGTGAAAAACTGTGAGCATTTCAAGAAAAATATTTTTCAGAAAGTTGTTCTAGGAAAATGATGATATTTTTTGCTGTTTGAGCCTCCCAGGAAAATAAAATTTTCACCGCCATATGCAGTCCTCTTATAAAAATTTTTAACAAATTGAATTTCTAACAGTAACTTTCTTTTATCTTTTTTTCTCTTTTGTTTTTTCATTTTTCTTTTTCCTTTCTTCTTCAACTAGTGAGTAGCAGGTGAGATGGAGGGCGGCAAAGGGAGCCTCAACCACGCTAGATCTGGCGAGGTCATGGTTCAAGCGAAGTATGCATGGAGTGAGCTCGAACAAGACGATGACAGCCAAAATGGTGCGCTTGGACTGGGTGTGTACGAAGGGAAGGTGAGGGTGTTGGGCAGACGACGGAGGTTGCAAATGTTGGGTTTTCCCATGGTTGGGGGGGTGGCGCACAGTAAACCAATCAAATTCAATCAAATACAGCAGAAGCAAACGTAAAAATCGTGT
>JAGVVM010017680.1:0-10050 GCA_019149425.1 Psidium friedrichsthalianum
TTTATGGAGTTTGCAACCTACCCCTCATTAAGGTAAAGTTAATACTTGGCCCATACTATCCAATTCCATATTAGATAGTAGGAAACATTTAAATGTTTCCTTATTCATCAATTAATTAATTGCAACAAGATTAACCAAAATTTCACGTTAATATGCAAATCACAAATAGAAAGAAAAGAAATTTACCGAAACCTTATTTTGGATTCATTGTTTCTTGATGCAAATTGCGATAACTGATACTCGAAGAGCTTTTCCTCTTAACCACCCCTTTAGAAAACACTAGCTTCAATGAACTTCTCTCGTATATCGTCTTGCCGAAGACTTTGTATGAGAGGTTATGTGAACATTTTTGGGTTAGATGAGGGAACATTGAGCTCTATTATGGAGTTTGCACCTACCCTCTCATTAACGATAAAGTTTAACTTGGCTTCTACTCTCCACTTCATATAAACTAAATAGAAACTTTATAAGTTTTCCTTTATTCGACCAATTAATAATTGCAAATAATATTAATAAGCCCAAATCAGAAAAAAATTTTCCATTATCCCACTTGGTCTAATATTAATTAACTTGCAACTATATATACCCATCTTTAAATTGATCTAGAGATAATTTTGCAATAGTAATCCCATCCTCCAAAATCTTAAACATTGAATCATGACAGTAACTGCTAAAAGACATAGCCCTCCTATGGTCACAAAAACTCTTACTTTACTTATATGGATTATATGGTAGTGTGGTGAATGGATAACACCTCAAATAATAGAGAAACCTTATGTGTTATCCTCCTTGTCAATCTCCTTCTTTTTCTTTGAGTCACAAAACCTAATGTGGCCATAAGAGAATAATTCCTTTTGGTTCAACAACCCATATATGTCTTATCTTTATAGTTAATTATACGTTATGTGTCAACAGAGACATATGCTTATGGCCCACAAAAATAATAATAATAAACAACCCAACCATTACTCAAGGTTTACAAATGCCTTGAATATTTCATCTTATGTATATACTCACATCAATCTCGTTCATGAAAAATTTGTTAAATGCAAATGAGTCAATTCTTATCAAAATTGTTATTTAAATGCAACATAACACAGATGTAAAATTTATTAGAGTAAACACAAAATAACTTTCACTAAACAACAGGCGTCCATGATGCTTCCAAGTAGCAAACAACATATCATAATAGCATCGCATGATGCTTCTAAGCCCCATAATTATGACAAGTCGTTCAAATACGTTAGGGTGAAAATCTTTAGTTAGTGGGTCTACAACCATATCATCGGTGAAAATATGCTCTACTTTCAGTCACCATTCTCATGTTGTTACCTGATGGTTAGAAACTTGACCACTAAATGTGTAGATTCCTCGTGACCTTAACAACACTTTGGTGTAACTATCATAATACGACCATATGGATCTATACAGGGCAAAGTCAAATGATGGGTCAACTCTCATATGAGTTGCAGGCAGAGTTAAATAGCTAGAGTAGCAACCAAAAAATGCCATAAATGACACTTGCGTGGAGAGGATGATACTATTTTTTGTTTCTCATTTTTTTTTCCATAATATTGCACCTCTCTTTAACATACAAATATATATAGTTATCAACTACATGTCATCCTAATAGCTAGCAAAGTCTAAAATCTGAATAAACTACCAACTACAACTTCTAATACATGTCTATAAATTAGCATACAATCTTTTGTCCTCTCTATAGTACCTCAAGACTTTCTTAGCAATAATCTAGTGATCATGTCCTAATTTAATCGATATTTGCCTAGAACTATTGTTGTAAAAGCAAATCTGGTCTAGCGCAAAACTTGAGAATACATAATAAGTTCTACTGCACTAGCATATAGACCTTCTCTATTTGGGTTTTCTTAATATCATATATGAGCACATTGTGTTGTGACATATTCAATTATGCCCTTAATGACATGAGCAATTCCTAACTAATAATACTGTACACTGAATCTTTCAAAAAATACGATCAACATATGTCCTCTGAAATAAACCCAAGACACATAAGAATGATCCATATGGATCTCAATGCCTAAACAAAATACTCTTGCCATAGATCAATCATATCAAAATGCTTTGACAACATCTACGTTGCCCTCATACAATAATGTAAGAAAACTACTCTCAAGATGATATCGTCTACATAAAACACCGAGAAAATAAATTTTCTCCTACTAACCTTACAATATATACAATAACTTACTTTTTCTCTGACATAACTAAATAAAGCAACACTATGAAATTGCAAGTAACATTGTCTATAAAACTTACTTGAGCCATAAAAAATCTTTCAGTCTAGAATCCCCATGAATAGGATTTAACCTTATTCCATGGTATTTATATAAGATTTATCTTTCTCTACACACAAGCTTACTCTAGATCATCTGTTGCAAAACCTTCGGTTATACTTATAGGACTTCCTTATCGATGTCTCCATCCAGACAAGGAGTTTTAACATATCCATTTGGTAAAGCTCTATATCTTAATGAGCATTACTACCATAATCATTATGAAAGAATCTTAGGAGAGATTAGTGGAAAATTTACTTTAACAATCTACCTATTCTCTCAAGTGTAACCTATGGTACCAGTCTGCATTTATAATTTCTCAATCTTTCTTTTAAAATCCCTTTTAGTCTTATGACGACAATTGTAGTCAATGGGCTTGTGACCTTATGGCATGTGAACAAGCTTTCAAACACCATTATGTTCAGTAGACTCTATCTCTCTTCTTCATTACATCCATCAATAGATTTGAATTGAGTAAGAAGAATATAGCATCCATATAAGTTATTGGATAAACCACACAAACCGATATCTAATCATGCTTTTTCTAATAGATTATATAGTGCGTTGGCATAGCTGATTGTCGCTAATCTGATGATCTATTAGATGAGCTAATTTAACCTTGTCTTGTGCTTGTGGGTTTGATGAATTTGCATTCAAATTATCTCAATAATTAGGGATCTCGAACCCCTATAAGTTTATTTTGTGGTTTGGGAGGCTCCATGATCAATTGTATTGGCAAAGAAAAATACACAATAGTCCATGTAGTGCCCCCAGAAACGATACCTCAAGGCTTACTCATTACTTGCTCTCTTCTTATTAGTGCCATCCACTAGCTTCATCGTCTCCATCGTCTACCCAATGTCAAACCTACACATCTAAAAAGATGATCCCTAAACAAGACTAAGCTAACAGCTCAGCAAGTCACCCTCTAAATCTCACCAAGATACCAGATACCCTCAGATCGACTCTAAACATGTGGTTCTAAACATGCACTCTATCAGGTTCTAGGCCAATATTCAACCAATAACTCAAGCAACGACAATTCGAAGAAACCAAAGAAATAGTTCACAACTTAGTCAAATATGATTAAAAAAAAATCAATCATTGCGATTATTTTAATATATAAGCCATTCACTTTGCCTAATCTGCTCTGATTTCATCGAAAATTGCTTGATTTTGCCATTTTCGCTATTAGGCGGCATTTTAGGCCTTCCAAATCACAATAATTGACCATGGGACATACGTGGACAGCCCATGTACAGTATTTCACAACTCGTGACAGTGCCTCAGAATACTATTTGGGCTGGTTTTATCTAAAAAGCTTCCAAAATCTCTTTTTCAACATTTAAGCCTCGTCGTACCATCAACTGCACCCACGGAAAGCCCAAATCCATCATAAATAGTCAATTTTCCTACGTGAACAGTGCACCTGATACCTCAACAAAATCGTTTTCACTTTAAACCCCAAACTGGGCAAATTTTCTAGGCCGGTTCTACTCTAGAGCCAATCCATGGAATAATCTAATATCCTACTCAGATTTAAAAGTAAAACTCACCCAAAATTGTTAGAACAACTCTTCCGATAAAGCTAGAACAGCAGCAGCACACAACAGCGAAACGACGATTGTAAAGACGACTACGTGGCACGCCTGAATCAAACGGAAGTTCAGAACGAATCAGAGCTCATCTAGAGCTGATTTTTAATGGAATTAAAAGGAAAGAAAGATGAAGAGATTCACGTTGTTTTGACCTTAATCAGAGTAGCGACGGCTCCAAAAGTGATGAAAAATCGTCGACACAGAAAAGCTGAAATCAGCCTGTGTAGGATCCAATTTAGCTCTATTGGAGGGGGGTTTCAAGGACTGCTCTGGATGATTTTTGTGGAGAAATTCTAGGGAAAAAGGTGAATATGAGGTTAAAAGGGCTCTCAAATTGACGACGTTTGGGCTGCGAAACAGAGTCAGCAATTCCTCCAATGAAAACAAAATCAAGAAAGAAATGAGAGAGGGGAGGGTGAGCACGAAATTTTCTGGGGAGAGAGAGCTTAGCTGCCAATAATGAAGGAGAGAGAAAATATCATTCAATTATTGGTGGGTACTATTCATCAATTGACTGGCACTATTCATCGATTGACCGATCAAAAAAAGTTTAACCGAGGCCCAATCGATGGTTGATTGATGCGATTGATGTGATTAATGACTGATATGAATGATTTGATTGTTGGCACTTTTTACGAGGCAAATTTCTAGCAATCGAGGCTAATTTTTTTGGACTGGTCGAGGCTCAAGTGCAAACTATCGCAAACACAAGGTTTTCTAAGATTAGAATTCTAATCTCACTAAAATACTACACCACAAATCTAGAAAGTCTATCACAAACCAGGGGCTAAAAAGGTTTTTTCTAGATTTCTGATACTTATTCGATTTATTGGAGCAAAACGATCAACTACGGAACCAAGTGATGTATCGTCCAACATTTGTCTCTTAATCCCAAAATCAAATTTACTCATCTTATAAATGTCCAAATTTCGGGATGTCATAGTCCCCATCGTACCGATATTAGCAGCTACCTTATTGGCCATATCAAATTTCAGCAACCTAGCTATCTGTGATTCACATTCTCATACCTTCTTTAGGTTATAAAATCGATATCCCTTCAAGTGGTCTGATTAAGATATGAAGTAAACCAAGTGGTTATGGAATCCAACTTACTAAGTTAATAGAATAACTTTGTAGAAACACAATTCAAAATGTAAAGGGCTGCTTTAAAAGCTTCACCCCCACAAAAATCACATGAGTTGGTTTTACTAATCATACTCCCTGTCATAACCATAAATGGAGTGATTATACCTTTCGGCCACACCTTTTGGTTCAAGATTCTCAAGAATAGTAAATTGAGTTATTATCCCAAATCTCTTAGATATTGGCAAATGGGCCCTTAAGCTATCTAGCATCGCCATGCTAGCCAAAATATGGACCACCTCTATTAAATCTGATAATCTTTATGACTTTTTCCAACTATTTCTGAACTCTAATCTAAAATATCTTGAACTTATCAAGAACCTAGACTTTTCTTTAATCAAGTATAGATAACCATATAGGGAATAATCATCAATAAATGTAATGAATAAAAATTTATACATAATATTACCATGCAGGGTCCACTAATATTAATATGAATGACCTCTAATAGGTCATAATTGTGGACTGCAATTTTTATTCTCTATCTAGTGATCTTTCCTTTACAAAAGTCTATGCATTGTCTAAAGTCACTTTTAAGAGTAGGAAGAAATCTGCCTTTATTAATCTTTTTACCCTTTCTTTAGAGATGTGACTAAGAAGTTTTTGCCACAATACATAAGATTGTTTCTTATATAGAAGTCATAATCCGTGCAACTCATTAGATATGTAGTAGCACCCCAACCTTATTTGCATCAAAGAACATAGAAATAATATTGTTTCTTATTTCAAAAGAGTAGCTACATAAGTCCAGACTTGATACAAAAACTAAGTCCCGTCTTAAAGAAGTACATAAAATATGTTCCTTAATATACAAATATAAACCAAAATCTAGAATGACATCCCACGAAACTCAACGTCAACTTTATTGTTGTTTCTATAGTAGCGGCCATCATCCTTCTTAAAAGATAATTTCTATGGACCTAAATGACCAGTGATTTTAGGAGTTGCTTCATGAGTATGATTTTTGAGACCACTAGAATGCAATTCTACCATTTTAAGTGTAATCTCTGAACCTACTAGAATCATCATAACTTGATATTAAAGACTCATTACGAATTGTCTCACTCTCAGCATTAGGCGAAAACATAGCTCCAAGCCTCCAAGGCTTATTTTGATTTATCTAGAAGTGCAGTCAACGGGCAAAACATTTTCAAGTGTTCCTTAATAGATCGCTTTATAGTAAGTAAATCCTATTGGTCTTTTTCCAAACAACACAATGCTTTCTAGGTTCCACATCAATGTTAGTGAGTTATGTGGGCTTATACTTAATAAGGAAATACAAATATTCACCAATTATATCGTAAACAGAAAATCCTTATTCAACTTCATAAAAATTGAACCAATATGAACCTCAATTTTAACAGAGTTGCTGTTTACAAACATCAACGTATTTTATTAGCATAATGTGAAAAATTTACCTTGAGAGTTACAAACATCATATTATAATCACCTTTCGATAGAATATATAACATGCAATTGTATACTCTTTACATTAAATTAGCCATGAGAATACATTTTAATCTTCGTTAATTCACCACTTTTGGGTGTATGAAAACACTTGGATTATCAATCCTCAACCATATGCTATATATGCATCCCTCCATGTAACACTACACAATCATCTCCTTTCGGAGTAAAATTATGCATTAAAACAAGAGATCTCCCAATACAATATGAGATCATAATTTCTTAAACCCAACCAAATGTGCTACTTTGCGATCGCAAACCAATTGAATTTTCGAAGCTGGGATATGTACTTTAATTTCACATTTTACCATATGCACGTAATTTCAAACTCCAAATTAGGGGCAATTATCCACAAAAATTACATGCTGTGTTAATTTACATTGATCCACTCAACAATACATGATATATCATATATATGTAGTTGATAATTTATGCTCTATACAATTTGTATGTAGTCATAAACATGTGAGGCTATACTTGGATCTCAAAACATAGAGAAAAACATAGAAAAATACCCCAAACAATACATGTATCTAGAATTTTTATTCCATAAAAACATCAAAAATGTAAAATAAATATATCACCTAGGAGAGCACAATCATACGAGCATGCTGATACTTGGAAGTCCTCGAATGGAGCAGTCACACACCCTCACGCACTGGTAGAGCCTCTAGAACATGAGCCCCACGCGCTGACACGTGGAAAGCACATGTTCATTTTCGGCTGGTTTAAAAAACGGTCCAACCACTACGCCTTGAATGACTAATTGAATTGGGTTGAGGCAGTTCGGTTAAAATCGGTCAATGACAGGGCCGATAGAATGATCCGAGACAAGGGTCAAACTTGTAGGGTCAAGACAACTGAATAGGGCTAGATATACGTGGGCTAAGATGACATTAGCTACATGTCAGGTCAAGTCTAGCTAGCGTAGACTTACCTTTGGCGAATAGCAGCCATGTACCGATACCCAGCGGCATATGGCACGCGCGGTGACGCATCCGATAGCCATTGACAATTTTTTACATGGTTTTTCTTGCCTCATTGAGTACTTTCCAATATATGATCATGTTTCACTTTTATTGAAAGTAAAATTCCAAAAAATAGCCAAAACATGATTCAAGATCTAAAACATTTAGGCCCTGATGCTACATGTCAGCTATGATTACAACCTTAAATAGTGATCCAAAATTATCACTTTAAATATGCGAATCACAAATATAAAGTAGAGGAATTTACAGACCTTATTTCGGATACATTGTCCTTGATCCGGAATCGCGATAAACCGATCCTCAAGAATTTCTCCTCTATAACCTCTTTAGACACTGGCTTCAATGAGATTGCTTCTTACAAATCGCTTGTCGATAACTCTTACTTGAGGTTATGTGAACATTTTTTGGGGTTTAGACGTGGGACTTAAGCTTTATTTATAGAGTTTATAACCTACCCTCTCATTAAGGATAAGTTTAACTCGGTCCACACTATCTAGCATATTAGACTAAATGAGAAAACCTTTATATCTTTCCTTTATTAGACCAATTAATAATTACAATAATAATTAATAAAGGCCAAATTAGGAAATAACTTATACACAAATCCCTCTATCTTCCTATGTCCAATCGAATGAAATTTTTGTCTAGTCACCAATTCGATCATTTGCACAAACATAATCACACATTTTATAAAAGACATAAACAGTCCATTCCCGATGACAAACCCAGCAGAGAATTTCAATGCAATGTCATGATTAGATCATATAAGACATCATTATTGTACCTTGCATGTAAATAAGGAGAGATTCTTTTTTGCGCATAAGTGTAACTTCATATGTGAACGACTATAACCATAAAATATAGAGACAGATTGTGACATCCTGAGTTTCGATCCCTTTTTCTGGAATTCGAATACAATGGTTATTTCATAGAGCGCTATAAATGAATCTCGCTTGGAGCTGGCCACTCTGAGATGACTAACCAAAGGGGAAAGGCTAACTAGGAATATAAGCACGTGGACCAAATGGTCGATACGCGTGACTCCTAAAAGCCACCCGTTAGTCTGAGAATTATTTAAAGCTGTCGTCTTATGAATGAAGCCACGAATTAAGCTCCGGAATAGGACAATCGATTTTCATGAGTGTCACAGTTGTGAATTTGGACCTTGCCTAGAAAGGCGAAAAATGAGCAGATGGGTCTCGGAATGCCCAGTGAAAAAGGGGCAAAATGGGAAATTTCTATCTTGCCTCTAGTTTGAGCTAGAATCCATGGCATGAGGTAAGAATATTTTTAGAGAGGCTATAAAAATTTTACGGCGAAATCTGGAGTTATTTTCCGATTGCGATTGAGCCAAATCAGCACCGATTGAGTCCCACCCGGTCCTGAAATTTCACGAATTTCGAGAAATATCTCGTCGATCATCTTTTTGACCAATTTGACCAGCTTTGACCGAAAATAATTGAGGCCCAAGCTTTATCAGTCCGAAAATTCACTGATAGTCCAAAAATCAGTCAATTCGTTCAGCGTTATGTCGCTTTCAGTGAATAGTGATTTTCAATAATTATCCTTAGGATATTTATGGTCAAAGCACTCTCTCTCTCCTCCATTATTTTCAGAACATTCTCTCTCTTCTCTCTCTCTCTCTCTCTCTAGATTTTCGGATTTTCTCCCTCTCTCTCCCGGCGGCCAGCTTTCTGCAGCAAAATTCAACTGGATGCCGACGGAAATCCGACCGTTGGATCGTCGCGATTTTTGGGTATGTTGTAGTTCAATGTCTTACGGTTCTAACCACCACTTGAATCGCCTCAATCCGAGGTCGTTTGATCCTTCAAATGTATTTTCTCGTATCAGTCGACGAAACTGTTTTCTGGGTGCCGAATTTCTGTTTTGATTCTAATTGATATATGTCGACCCCGGCTGCCCTTGGATCTCATTTCATGTCAAATATGTGATTTCTAGTTCATTTTGGTGTCGGTTCAGCCCTTGTACAGCCCCGGTTCTCGCTGGTTTGGCCGTCCTCTTCCACGCGCCGCCGTGCGTCGCCGCCAGTCTTGATTGATGTTGTTCACAACCTCTGTACAGCCCCGTTTCCTTGGCTTATCAAGCTTTCTTTTGGTAAGTCGCATCCTTAATCTCGTGTAGGATGTCAGATATTGCCTGGATTAACTCTAGGAGCGATACGGGGTAGATCGCTTGAGGAAAATTGACTGACTTTGAGATATTTGTGTATATAGTGGCTGTTGAGACTTATAGTGCGCTGGACGCACTTGAATTGTGGCTGTTTCTGAATAAATAATTATGTCCTTGAGTGGCGATTGTGGGCCCCGTGGTGTCTGGAGCTTGAGAAATGAGAAATTTGACAATCGGGGATCAAATGGACCCAATTCGGAAGTGAGGGTGTCAACTGCGACACTTTAGAAGTTTTGAACGGTACTGGTGATGAGATTTGAGGACCGTCCTTGTGAGCTTAGAAAGGGTTCACGTGATGTCGTGGGCCCAATTTGACGGTTCAAAGTGAGAAAGGACAGGATAGCTAAA
>JAGVVM010017683.1:0-10267 GCA_019149425.1 Psidium friedrichsthalianum
TTGCGCCAATCAATTCATGCGTTCTACCCTTCCTGATCCTAGGTCTAAGGTCTGTCTAGCTAACTACCCCAAAATCATCAGCCTTATCACTCCAATTCCTCGAACAGTCTCCTATCGAGCTGACCTTGCTTTGATACCACTCGAAAGGGGATGTCACGCCCAAACCCTACGGACCCGCGACATCCCTGTCATTTCATACGACGAATGCAGCGTGCGCCTGGCTCACGAATGGCGACGGCCCAGGATGCACATCGCGGCCAGACGACGCTAAGGTCTAATGCCAAACCTAAAACCTGCGGAAGTGTGCCTTCTACACATGCATACATACACAAGATAATGGGGTAGTACACAGAAGAAAGTATACACAATATCAAGCATCATATCATATAAATAAACGAGCGTTAGGTATAGACTCTGCCTCAGTCTCAGACCAACGGGCGGCTGGTTGGGAAATTCTTCCCCGATAGCCTTTCCCCTTCGGTTGGTCATCTCAGGGTAGCTAATCCTGAGTGAGCGTCGATCAGAGTGTAATAATGAAGTGTTTCCATTCATTTAGAATTTCCGATAAATGGGTCGAATTTCAAACTGTCACATTAAGTGTTCTTCGTGGTCTTCAGAATTCTTCGAGTACACCAAAATGTCGTCGATGAAGACTATCACGAATTGATCCAAAAACTCCTTGAACACTCTGTTCATCATATCCATGAACACGGCTGGGGCATTTGTCAATCCAAATGGCATGACGGTGAACTCATAATGCCCATATCTTGTCCTAAAAGCAGTCTTCGGGATATCCTCCTTCTTGATTCTCAACTGGTGATAGCCTGTTCTTAGGTCTATCTTGGAGAACACGCACGCTCTTTCCAGCTGATCAAATAGGTCATCAATCCTTGGCAAAGGGTACTTGTTCTTGACCGTCACTTGGTTCAGCTGTCTATAGTCTATGCAAAGTCTTAATGATCCATCCTTCTTCTTAACAAATAGCACCGGAGCTCCCCATGGTGAAGCATTGGGCGGATAAATCCTTTATCCAGTAGCTCTTGCATCTGCACTTTAGCTCCTTCAACTCTGATAGTGACATTCTATACGGTGCTTTCGAGATTGGCTCGGTTTCAGGTGCCAACTCAATCACGAACTCCACTTCGCGCTCTGGTGGTAAGCCAGGCAACTCTTGAGGAAATACGTCAGGGTATTCTCTCACTACGGGCATTTCTTCTCGCTTCACTTCTTGAGCAGACGAATCTGTCACTGATGCCAGAATTCCCAGGCAACCTTCGTTCATCAGCTGGTCGCTTCCAGCGACGAGATCCAAGGGATCGACATCCCTCCAAGATTCCCCATAAATTCGTACCCAGGGTGGCCTACTGGGTTAAGTCGAATTACATTTCTACTGCAGTCAATAACTGCCCCGTGCCTAACTAACCAGTCCATGCCAACTATTACATCGAAATCATACATAGGTAAGACAGCTACATCAATCTCCTCAACTCTATCGCCCAAGGCTATCTTACACCCCTTACACCCTAACACGATAATCACTTATCCTTCAACGGGGTGGTTACATGCAGGGTCACATCCAAGGGTCTAACATCTAATCCAGCCAATTCAGCAAAACGTGTAGATATGAAGGAATGTGACGCTCCAGGATCAAACAATGCATACGCAGTATGACCACAGAGAGAGACGGTACCTGTGATCACTCCTGGCACGTTCTCAGCATCCTGCGCGCTACTGCGTAGACTCTTCCCTGAGCAGGTGGACGGTTCGGGTTCACTTGTGGAGCGGTCTCGGTCTGCGGCTGCTGTGGCTGGTACTGCGGTCTTGGGTTGTTCTGCGGGCAATTTCTCAGGCGGTGCCCCAACTGTCCACACCTAAAGCATCCGCCAGTCTTCTTTGGACAGGGGTTGTTTCCATGTCTCCCGCCGCAGTCACGGCAGTTCTGACCTCCAGAGTGTGACGGCTTTTGTGACAGTCTGAAAATTCGACCCAATTGTCGGAATTTCTAAATGAATGGAAATGCTTCGTTAATACGCTCTAGTCGACGCTCACTCAGGATTAGCTACCCTGAGCTGACCAACGAAGGGGAAAGGCTATCAGGGAATTTTTCCCAATCAGCCGCCCGTTGGCTTGAGACTGAGACAGGGTCGGTATTTAATGAAATTGACCACAAAATGAAATCCGACATTGGACAATTGAATTAGTAAGGTAAACACAATGAAGAAATGGAGTCAGTTTCAGAAATGTAGACTGAAGGTCAGACAGCCGGTGCACGTCGAGAAGCAAGACGTGAATGGAAAATTACCGAAATGCCCCCGGCAAATGCTCAGACCTTAGAATGAGACTAATTAGGATTTTAGAGAATAGATCCGATAGACCGACACCAAATCCAGTCTAAAATCCGTTCGCGCTCGGGACCCGATCGGTGCATTTGGCACGCAAATCGAGGCAAGTCCAATCAGATGTCACATCAATCGGATGTCACATCAATCAATCAATCACATCATGGCACAAGTCCCAATGCAATCAATCAAATCAATCAAAGGACAAATCAAGTCTCACTCATGTCACTATTCTCATTACCTAACCCACTAACCATTTTAATTTGAATTTTTGGGATTATAATCTTCTCTCTCTCTCTTCCTCCTCCATTTTGTTTCGGCGGCCACCTCCTCCCTCTCCCTCACGCCCCTTCCTCTTCCTTCTCTTCTTCGTCCGTCGGCCGCCCGAAGAGCTCCACCGTCGCCCGTCGTCCGTCGTCCGCCCGTGTTGCCACCGGCCAGCCACCGTCGTCTCTTCATCCCCCTCCGGTGAGTCCTCTAGCCCATCTACTCCTTGTGTTCGTGGCCATGGAGGCCGTGAGACCATAACCCCGACCTCATCCTCTCTTCCTCTCCCTCGTGCGCGTAGCCGTCCGCCCAACCGCCGCCCTACTCCCGTCGTTCCGACGCCGACCAGTCGCCATCCCGGCCCGTCCTTGGCTGGTAAGTCTTCTTAGCTCCCCTTCTTCCCATTCCCGTGGCCATATGGCCCTTTGGAAGCCGAGAACTCACCCCACTCTCCCTCTCTCTCTCGGCTAGTCTTCGTTCGCCGTGAGCTCCGCCAGCCGCCGTTCGCCCGTCCCGTCGCCATCCAGCCGTGACCAGCCCCCACCGGTAAGCGTACCCTCTAATCCTTGCCTAGGCCGGTCGCATATGAGGATGGTGTGTGGTATTAGTAACTTATAATGGTGATTAGTATGTAAGAGGTGGAATTAAGCCTAATGGGTTTTAGTGTAATTGTGTGGTTTGATGGGCCGAACGTGTGGGCCACTTGGGAATTTGGTTTGGGCCTTAAAATGTTAATTATGGGCTGGAAATAGTTAAGTGGGCGTGTAAAGCAATGGGCCTAAGGGTTGTATTGGGCTTGGGAACTCAATTCTAAGCTATTTGGGCCTAAATGAACCTAATTGAACCTAATTTGGCTAATGGGCTTATAATGGACGAAAATTGGTTATTGGGCCCATGTTACAATTTGGATTGATAAAATTATGAGGCCCACTAATGCATATGGGCCTAGGACATCACTTTGGGCCTAATATGGGCTAATTGGGCTTAATCGGCTAACTCTTGAAAATGGGCTTGGGCCCTACACGAAAATTTAATAATAATGGGCCTTAAATTACATAATGGACTTAAGAATCTTTAATGGGCCTAAGACTGGTTATTGGGCCTTAATTTCTAATTGGGCCTTACTTAGCTTAACGAGCCCAACTTACTTTACTAAGCCCAACTAGGTTTAATGGGCCTAACCCACTACACTAAACCCTGAATCCTATTAGGCCCAACTTGAATAATGGGCTTAGAACACTATAATGGGCCGACTTACCTTAGTGGACTTGATTACCTTTGTGGGCCTTGGGCCTTGGACCGGGCTTTAGGCCCATTTGATCTTGAATTCTCTAATTGGGCCTTAAACCAAGCTAAGCCTAATTCAACTACACCCGAGGGATTGTTAAATCGTTAAATCATTAGTCGTGGGTTATTAACTCCCAGGGGACTAACATGGGTGTTTGGGCTTAGGCCGAATTATCGAATCCGCTAAGATGAGGGTCCAATGGTTATGGGTCTGACCGAGAATTAATATGTGATATTCTGTCGAACCTGCCTGGCTAAGAAATTGTGCGTGGGGCCTTTGAATCTCGTATGGCTTAGCTTGTTGAGCACGTGAATGAGTGATGGTAGCTTGATGTGTTTTGCACTTGTACACATATGCCGTTTCATGCATGCTCTATGCCTGATTTGCTGATTGAAATCACGTGGCCCCGCATACATTGAGAGCATGGCATGAGTCACCAGAGTTGTGACGTGAGAATGGGCCCAGAGGGGAAATGGAGAGAAAAGGGAGACCAACGTAAGGCGTTCGAGACGCAGTGTGGTATTTGCCGAATGGCTGAGAATGAGCCCTGATGGGAATTGGAGCGATAGACGGGCATGTTCCACTGGGAACCGACATGGCCGACTGAGGCCTAATTCATTGCATATGGCATTGCGATTGACTGCTGTTATTGCCTGTCTATATCTTGTGAATCGTATCGATATACCTTGCCTATTTATTTTCGTGTTAAGGGTGCTAGTACCGATGAAACTGAG
The DNA here is from genome assembly GCA_019149425.1 of Psidium friedrichsthalianum. Classification (NCBI taxonomy): domain Eukaryota; kingdom Viridiplantae; phylum Streptophyta; class Magnoliopsida; order Myrtales; family Myrtaceae; genus Psidium; species Psidium friedrichsthalianum. Next base: position 4,629 of record JAGVVM010017683.1, read on the forward strand.
AGTGACTGAGCCCTAGTCCGTGAACCTAGTCCACTGGATAGGACCGACCCCGCTAGTATGCGCTATCCTACGTTAGGATTAGTGGTGAGCTTGCTGAGTTTCGACTCACGGGCGGTGGTTGCCCTTCTTTTACAGATCCAGGTCACCCATGATGGCTGCACCGCCGATGCTTTTTGGACTGCCAGTACAGATGGACACTGAGATCACCCTCCATTTTGATATGCACGCCACTCTGTGGCATAGGCATGTGACCACCGTGTTAGTAGATCAGGGTGGACCTTATCTTGTACCCCATAGATACGAGGCCTGGTTTAGAGAGGGCCTGTATGGCTTCGAGGGACCCCAAAGAGACTCCCCGATCCCCATGGAGGACGACCGATCCTGCTGCAGCCAGCCGAGTATGGTGGCGAGGTGATCGACCCGACCCACTACAGGAGATGCCGTCCCCAGGACGTTCCGAGATCGATTGATTGATCGATCTCGGAACGTCCTGGGGACGGCATCTCCTGTAGTGGGTCGGGGTCGATCACCTCGCCACCATACTCGGCTGGCTGCAGCAGGATCGGGTCGTCCTCCATGGGGATCGGGGAGTCTCTTTGGGGTCCCTCGAAGCCATACAGGCCCTCTCTAAACCAGGCCTCGTATCTATGGGGTACAAGATAAGGTCCACCCTGATCTACTAACACGGTGGTCACATGCCTATGCCACAGAGTGGCGTGCATATCAAAATGGAGGGTGATCTCAGTGTCCATCTGTACTGGCAGTCCAAAAAGCATCGGCGGTGCAGCCATCATGGGTGACCTGGATCTGTAAAAGAAGGGCAACCACCGCCCGTGAGTCGAAACTCAGCAAGCTCACCACTAATCCTAACGTAGGATAGCGCATACTAGCGGGGTCGGTCCTATCCAGTGGACTAGGTTCACGGACTAGGGCTCAGTCACTCTCAGTTTCATCGGTACTAGCACCCTTAACACGAAAATAAATAGGCAAGGTATATCGATACGATTCACAAGATATAGACAGGCAATAACAGCAGTCAATCGCAATGCCATATGCAATGAATTAGGCCTCAGTCGGCCATGTCGGTTCCCAGTGGAACATGCCCGTCTATCGCTCCAATTCCCATCAGGGCTCATTCTCAGCCATTCGGCAAATACCACACTGCGTCTCGAACGCCTTACGTTGGTCTCCCTTTTCTCTCCATTTCCCCTCTGGGCCCATTCTCACGTCACAACTCTGGTGACTCATGCCATGCTCTCAATGTATGCGGGGCCACGTGATTTCAATCAGCAAATCAGGCATAGAGCATGCATGAAACGGCATATGTGTACAAGTGCAAAACACATCAAGCTACCATCACTCATTCACGTGCTCAACAAGCTAAGCCATACGAGATTCAAAGGCCCCACGCACAATTTCTTAGCCAGGCAGGTTCGACAGAATATCACATATTAATTCTCGGGTCAGACCCATAACCATTGGACCCTCATCTTAGCGGATTCGATAATTCGGCCTAAGCCCAAACACCCATGTTAGTCCCCTGGGAGTTAATAACCCACGACTAATGATTTAACGATTTAACAATCCCTCGGGTGTAGTTGAATTAGGCTTAGCTTGGTTTAAGGCCCAATTAGAGAATTCAAGATCAAATGGGCCTAAAGCCCGGTCCAAGGCCCAAGGCCCACAAAGGTAATCAAGTCCACTAAGGTAAGTCGGCCCATTATAGTGTTCTAAGCCCATTATTCAAGTTGGGCCTAATAGGATTCAGGGTTTAGTGTAGTGGGTTAGGCCCATTAAACCTAGTTGGGCTTAGTAAAGTAAGTTGGGCTCGTTAAGCTAAGTAAGGCCCAATTAGAAATTAAGGCCCAATAACCAGTCTTAGGCCCATTAAAGATTCTTAAGTCCATTATGTAATTTAAGGCCCATTATTATTAAATTTTCGTGTAGGGCCCAAGCCCATTTTCAAGAGTTAGCCGATTAAGCCCAATTAGCCCATATTAGGCCCAAAGTGATGTCCTAGGCCCATATGCATTAGTGGGCCTCATAATTTTATCAATCCAAATTGTAACATGGGCCCAATAACCAATTTTCGTCCATTATAAGCCCATTAGCCAAATTAGGTTCAATTAGGTTCATTTAGGCCCAAATAGCTTAGAATTGAGTTCCCAAGCCCAATACAACCCTTAGGCCCATTGCTTTACACGCCCACTTAACTATTTCCAGCCCATAATTAACATTTTAAGGCCCAAACCAAATTCCCAAGTGGCCCACACGTTCGGCCCATCAAACCACACAATTACACTAAAACCCATTAGGCTTAATTCCACCTCTTACATACTAATCACCATTATAAGTTACTAATACCACACACCATCCTCATATGCGACCGGCCTAGGCAAGGATTAGAGGGTACGCTTACCGGTGGGGCTGGTCACGGCTGGATGGCGACGGGACGGGCGAACGGCGGCTGGCGGAGCTCACGGCGAACGAAGACTAGCCGAGAGAGAGAGGGAGAGTGGGGTGAGTTCTCGGCTTCCAAAGGGCCATATGGCCACGGGAATGGGAAGAAGGGGAGCTAAGAAGACTTACCAGCCAAGGACGGGGCCGGGATGGCGACTGGTCGGCGTCGGAACGACGGGAGTAGGGCGGCGGTTGGGCGGACGGCTACGCGCACGAGGGAGAGGAAGAGAGGATGAGGTCGGGGTTATGGTCTCACGGCCTCCATGGCCACGAACACAAGGAGTAGATGGGCTAGAGGACTCACCGGAGGGGGATGAAGAGACGACGGTGGCTGGCCGGTGGCAACACGGGCGGACGACGGACGACGGGCGACGGTGGAGCTCTTCGGGCGGCGACGGACGAAGAAGAGAAGGAAGAGGAAGGGGGCGTGAGGGAGAGGGAGGAGGTGGCCGGCCGAAACAAAATGGAGGAGGAAGAGAGAGAGAGAAGATTATAATCCCAAAAATTCAAATTAAAATGGTTAGTGGGTTAGGTAATGAGAATAGTGACATGAGTGAGACTTGATTTGTCCTTTGATTGATTGATTGATTGCATTGGGACTTGTGCCATGATGTGATTGATTGATTGATGTGACATCCGATTGATGTGACATCTGATTGGACTTGCCTCGATTTGCGTGCCAAATGCACCGATCGGGTCCCGAGCGCGAACGGATTTTAGACTGGATTTGGTGTCGGTCTATCGGATCTATTCTCTAAAATCCTAATTAGTCTCATTCTAAGGTCTGAGCATTTGCCGGGGGCATTTCGGTAATTTTCCATTCACGTCTTGCTTCTCGACGTGCACCGGCTGTCTGACCTTCAGTCTACATTTCTGAAACTGACTCCATTTCTTCATTGTGTTTACCTTACTAATTCAATTGTCCAATGTCGGATTTCATTTGTGGTCAATTTCATTAAATACCGACCCTGTCTCAGTCTCAAGCCAACGGGCGGCTGATTGGGAAAAATTCCCTGATAGCCTTTCCCCTTCGGTTGGTCAGCTCAGGGTAGCTAATCCTGAGTGAGCGTCGACTAGAGCGTATTAACGAAGCATTTCCATTCATTAGAAATTCCGACAATTGGGTCGAATTTTCAGACTGTCACAAAAGCCGTCACACTCTGGAGGTCAGAACTGCCGTGACTGCGGCGGGAGACATGGAAACAACCCCTGTCCAAAGAAGACTGGCGGATGCTTTAGGTGTGGACAGTTGGGGCACCGCCTGAGAAATTGCCCGCAGAACAACCCAAGACCGCAGTACCAGCCACAGCAGCCGCAGACCGAGACCGCTCCACAAGTGAACCCGAACCGTTCCACCTGCTCAGGGAAGAGTCTACGCAGTAGCGCGCAAGGATGCTGAGAACGTGCCAGGAGTGATCACAGGTACCGTCTCTCTCTGTGGTCATACTGCGTATGCATTGTTTGATCCTGGAGCGTCACATTCCTTCATATCTACACGTTTTGCTGAATTGGCTGGATTAGATGTTAGACCCTTGGATGTGACCCTGCATGTAACCACCCGTTGAAGGATAGAGTGATTATCGTGTTAGGGTGTAAGGGGTGTAAGATAGCCTTGGGCGATAGAGTTGAGGAGATTGATGTAGCTGTCTTACCTATGTATGATTTCGATGTAATAGTTGGCATGGACTGGTTAGTTAGGCACGGGGCAGTTATTGACTGCAGTAGAAATGTAATTCGACTTAACCCAGTAGGCCACCCTGGGTACGAATTTATGGGGAATCTTGGAGGGATGTCGATCCCTTGGATCTCGTCGCTGGAAGCGACCAAGCTGATGAACGAAGGTTGCCTGGGAATTCTGGCATCAGTGACAGATTCGTCTGCTCAAGAAGTGAAGCGAGAAGAAATGCCCGTAGTGAGAGAATACCCTGACGTATTTCCTCAAGAGTTGCCTGGCTTACCACCAGAGCGCGAAGTGGAGTTCGTGATTGAGTTGGCACCTGAAACCGAGCCAATCTCGAAAGCACCGTATAGAATGTCACTATCAGAGTTGAAGGAGCTAAAGGTGCAGATGCAAGAGCTACTGGATAAAGGATTTATCCGCCCCAATGCTTCACCATGGGGAGCTCCGGTGCTATTTGTTAAGAAGAAGGATGGATCATTAAGACTTTGCATAGACTATAGACAGCTGAACCAAGTGACGGTCAAGAACAAGTACCCTTTGCAAGGATTGATGACCTATTTGATCAGCTGGAAAGAGCGTGCGTGTTCTCCAAGATAGACCTAAGAACAGGCTATCACCAGTTGAGAATCAAGAAGGAGGATATCCCGAAGACTGCTTTTAGGACAAGATATGGGCATTATGAGTCACCGTCATGCCATTTGGATTGACAAATGCCCCAGCCGTGTTCATGGATATGATGAACAGAGTGTTCAAGGAGTTTTTGGATCAATTCGTGATAGTCTTCATCGACGACATTTTGGTGTACTCGAAGAATTCTGAAGACCACGAAGAACACTTAATGTGACAGTTTGAAAATTCGACCCATTTATCGGAAATTCTAAATGAATGGAAACACTTCATTATTACACTCTGATCGACGCTCACTCAGGATTAGCTACCCTGAGATGACCAACCGAAGGGAAAGGCTATCGGGGAAGAATTTCCCAACCAGCCGCCCGTTGTCTGAGACTGAGGCAGAGTCTATACCTAACGCTCGTTTATTTATATGATATGATGCTTGATATTGTGTATACTTTCTTCTGTGGTACTACCCCATTATCTTGTGTATGTATGCATGTGTAGAAGGCACACTTCGCAGGTTTTAGGTTTGGCATTAGACCTTAGCGTCGTCTGGCCGCGATGTGCATCCTGGGCCGTCGCCATTCGTGAGCCAGGCGCACGCTGCATTCGTCGTATGAAATGACAGGGATGTCGCGGGTCCGTAGGGTTTGGGCGTGACATCCCCTTTCGAGTGGTATCAAAGCAAGGTCAGCTCGATAGGAGACTGTTCGAGGAATTGGAGTGATAAGGCTGATGATTTTGGGGTAGTTAGCTAGACAGACCTTAGACCTAAGGATCAGGAAGGGTAGAACGCATGAATTGATTGGCGCATTAGCTAGACAGACCGGTAGACCTAAGGACAGGAAGCCGGTAGACAACGCATGAATTGATTGGCGCC
>JAGVVM010017686.1:0-12291 GCA_019149425.1 Psidium friedrichsthalianum
TTGATTTTCAATTAAATTGGCTAAAGAACTACATTGACAAATTGTAAAAAGATTTAGGACTAAATCCATCCTCCTACTATTTGAGAAGGTTTATGTTAATTATTAGCGGATTGTTTTATGGCCCGGGTCCAGCTTATGACTTCGTAATTAATCAAGTCAGAATATTTAAAACCCACGTTAATGAACCAAGCATGTTTATATGGCGATGACGTGGTCTGCAAGCTGGCATTTCCGTCTATAAATTTGACAGATGCATGGACTCGAGCGAAAACGCTTATATTTTGAGGATCTAATTGCACAAAAAAAAAAAAAGCTAAGGGGCCTAATTAAATACTTCAAAATTTTATTCATTACGTGCATCAAACTTATGATCGCATAGAAGCCACCTAAAAAAAAAAAAAGACACCTTCGTAGTAATAGAGGAGGAGACGTCTATGTAGGGCGGACTTTCACTGAAACTCGGAGTACGAACATATATCTTCACGAAAGAAAATCTAAAATAGAGGACGAGAGAAAATTCGAATACTTTTACTGTACTTCCCACAGTGGAGTTATTTAATAATTGAATTGTGCGCAGGAAGGAGGTGATTAATTCGGCAAGACTGAAAGTGGCTCATTGGAGGATATGGGAGAACAATTGTTTCTTATTCTCAACTCTGCCCTCTTGTGGTGGTGGGGCTCTATCATAATCCTCGGAGCATGCTCGCAAAACCAAACAGATCGTCTCGCATTGGCGTCCTTCAGAAACGCGATACACAAAGATCCATTTGGAGTCTTGAGCTCTTGGAATGATTCTACCCATCATTGTGAGTGGCAGGGGGTTTTGTGCAGTAAAAGGCATCCTGGGAGGGTCACATCCCTGGTCCTAGATCCCAGGGCTTGGGAGGCTTCTTATGCCTCACATAGGTAACCTCTCTTTCCTGAGGGTCATGATTTTGCAGAACAACAGCTTCCGCGGCGAAATCCCACCACAGATAGGCAACTTGCTTCGGCTCAGTGATCTCACTCTCAGTAACAACTCATTTGGTGGGCCGATACCCTCCAATCTTTCACGTTGCTCGAACCTCAAGACCCTAAATCTCATAGATAACCACCTTGTGGGGGGAATTCATTCCAACCTTGGTTCTTTACCAAGGCTTAAATTCTTGGGCTTGGGTAGTAACAGCCTTGTAGGTCATATTCCTTCATCGATCGGAAACCTCTCGCTGCTACAACAGCTCTCCATAAGACACAGCGCGTTGCGCGGAGAAATACCTGAGCAATTGTCCAGACTCAAGATGTTGAAGTTTTTCCAACTATCAATAAACAAACTAACCGGCGAGATTCCACCGGGGATTTATAACATCTCCGGAATTCGTTACTTCAGTGTCAGTTCTAACCAGTTGCGGGGAAGCTTTCCCTATGACATCGGCAACACTCTTCCTTCTCTCTATTTCCTCAGCGCCGTCAATAACTTGTTCACCGGGAAGATTCCGTCATCGTTAACGAATGCCACCGGTCTTCAAGGATTTTTCCTTTCCGACAACAGTCTCCATGGGCCCGTACCAAAAAATCTAGGAAGGCTTAAAGGCCTTCTCAAGATTGCGTTGCCGCATAACCAGTTGCATGATGACTTGAGTTTTATTTCTTCTTTAGCTAATTGTTCCAATTTAGAAATTCTCTCGATGGGCTCAAACTTGTTTCACGGATCGTTGCCAGCATCCATCTCCAATCTCTCCACTAGCATTGAGCGAATTGAATTTTCAAACAATCGGATCCAAGGAACTATTCCTTCAGCCCTCGGAAATCTCTTCCAACTGTCTGTCTTGGATTTATCAAATAATTTTCTCTCCAATCACATTCCTGAATCCATCGGAGCATTTTACAGCATGCATGCATTTGGTATAAGTGGAAACATGTTTAATGGAGAGATACCGGCTTCAATTGGTAACATGACATCCTTAAATACGCTTGACTTTAGCTCCAACAATTTCCAAGGCCACATACCGCAAAGTCTCGGCAACTGTAAGCAACTAAACTTGCTAGATCTTTCATACAATAGCCTAATTGGCTCAGTTCCAGTCGAAATCGTGGGCCTTTCTTCCTTGTCAATCTTCTTGGGTTTAGCGCATAACAATTTAAGTGGATCTCTTCCGATGCAAGTTGGCTCTTTAAAGAATCTCGCCGAATTAGATCTATCATATAACAGATTGACCGACTTGATTCCGGGTCCATCAGTGAGTGCCTGGTATTGGAACGACTTCACTTAGAAGCTAATTCTTTTCATGGCCAAATCCCCGAAGCTCTACGTCCATTACGGGGTTTACAAGAGCTGGATCTTTCCAATAATAATTTTTCTGGTCCAATCCCGAGCTTTCTCGCAGAGCTTCCACTGCTCATGTACATGAATTTGTCCTTCAATGAACTTGAAGGACAAGTTCCGGAGAGTGGAGTTTTTCTTAATGCAAGTGCTGTATTCATTTCTGGAAATAGACAACTCTGTGGAGGCGTTCCTGGTTTGAGGCTTCCTCTTTGTAAATTGCCAAGCTCAAACAAGTCTTCTACAACCAAGGCCATAGTGATATCTGTCGTTGCTGGCAGTTTGTTATGTTTGGCTTCGTTGTTTCTGTCTATCTTTTATTACCGCAAAAAGAAGCAAACGACAACCGATGCCTCGATGTCATCGTTCTTGGAGCAACAGTTCTTGAGGCTTTCTTATGAAGTCCTTCTGAGAGCTACTGACAGATTCTCCGAGACCAATTTGATTGGTCAAGGGAGATACGGCATGGTTTATAAGGGGGTTCTTGATGGCGGTGCTACGGTGGCGGTGAAGGTGCTCAATTTATTGCAAAGAGGTGCTTCGAGGAGCTTTGTCTCTGAATGTCGAACTCTAGGAACCATTCGACACCGAAACCTGGTGAAGATACTAAGCGTCTGTTCAAGCGTGGACTTTCGTGGCAATGAATTCAAATCTCTAATATACGAGTTCATGGCTAATAAAAGCTTGGAGGAGTGGCTGCACCCTGGAACTGTGGGACGAGATGATGAGCATGGCGAATCGAGAAATCTGAGACTAGCGCAGAGGTTGAACATCGCCATCGACATAGCTACTGCGATCGAATATCTACATAAGGGTTGTTCTCTAGCAATCGCCCATGGAGATCTGAAGCCAAGTAATGTACTTCTGGACAACGACATGGTGGCTCGAGTTGGAGATTTCGGGCTTGCAAAGATCATTTCAATGATGTCTACCGAAGCCACAGGAGTACAGGACCAGGGGAGTTCAACTTCAACCGCAGTCAGAGGATCCATTGGCTATGTGCCTCCAGGTATGAATCTGTCGTATCTTCTTCGAGGCATTTTCTTCTCTTCCGTCTTGCAGAAAAGAAATTGTGTGGTATAGAAATTAAACTGAATCCGGATCATGAAAATGACTAGCCTCATGTGGATCCTATGTATGTCCAGTCAAAACCAACTGTTCAAATTTAGTTAATACATATACTAAATTCACTAAATAATTTCCCCCGAGGCCTTCACCATATATATTTTCTTCTTTTCCCATGCCCAACTAGAGGACAAACTCACTCTTGATGTTTAGGCAATGTCTAGAAAACATGTGACGACTTTGGGTGAACTTCTCTACGGTTGATGCATTCCAACTTTTGCGACAATTTTCACGACATACGCTAAACATCAGCCATAGCCAATACACTAAACGAAAGTCAAACAAAGAGATATGGAAGAAAAACAAAAACCAGTACGGAGGTACGTTGGGCGACACTGGCGCGGACCCTTACAACTGCCCTTGAGAAGCTCTTGCAAATAGACGTCAAACAAAATCACATGTAAATTAGGATTTTTTTCCTTTATAATTAACTTTAAGAAAAAGTATAATTTTCATTCCCATTTGATGTCCTAATGAAATTTTCAGAGTATGGCATGGGACACAAGGTTTCCATAGCTGGGGATGCATATAGTTACGGCATTCTATTATTGGAGATGTTCACTGGGAAGAGACCCACTGAAGAGGCCTTTGGGCACCATCTTAATCTTCATAACTTTGTTAGAACAGCTCTTCCAGATCGAGCGATTGACATCGTAGATTTAAGGCTTTGGAGTGAAGCTGGTGATCGACAACAGGAGAGCAAGATCAGAGATTGCATAATCTCTGTATTCGAAGTTGGAGTCGCATGTTCGATGGAATCACCATTGGATCGGATGGACATGACTGAGGTGATTAGGAAATTATGCTTGATCAAGGCAAGTTACGAAACCAGAGAGAGAAGGACACGTATGTAGCTAAGTCAATTTTCACATTTCAACTTGGAACTCTTTCACTAGTTGAGACAATCATCATGCAAAGGCAATGCTAGCAAATTGGCGTGAATGTCTCCCTAACTAGTCTGCCTATCCATGCCTATTCTGTCTGTTTTTAATAATTACACCAGCATCTATATTTAAGAATTGTAGAAAGTGGATGTACGGAGTTGAGAGTCTGCCTATTTCCACCAAGTAACCATGTAAAATTTGATGAGTTTGCTTATTTTTATTCCACTGTGGATGAACTTCTTATTTGCTTAATTACCATGGTTACGAGCTCAAGGCCACGATCTCAAGGCCAACTCTTAATGTCGCACTTAACCATTGTCAATTGGAGACTAACATTGATCGAATAGTTACGTGACTATCTCGATCAAATCAAAAGAGCATGAAGTGGGAGGCAACCATGAGCTCAAGGCCAACTCTCGATGTCACGGTTGAGCGCAAGCGCCATGCTTGATCGAATTTGGGCGACGTTGCCAACGAAATTATATTGCAGTCATGTTGCTGACACCGGCGGCCACCGTTTGTGGCCCCTACTTCCTCTTCAAACCTCCTTTTATTTTTCTTTTTTCATCGCCATGTCATCCAATAGAGAAGCAGAGTTAACAAGCACATAAATGGGACAAGATCAATAAAAGTGAACATGCACGCATATTTTTTGCACTGGTCGGTTTGCTCATCACACTGTCTAATAATCATCATCAAGTCTTCCCCCTCAACCGACCCTCTCTCTTTATCCACCACCATCTTTGCTTTCTCTATTTGTGTCATCCCTCACTCTGTCTCTTCTCTCACCTCCACATGTCTGTGTGGTCTCGGCACCACCATTGATAGGCTGATATAGCCATGGCGTTTGAGATCTCACCTTAATCTAAATGGACAAGCCAGATATGGTGGAGGCATCGCCATATTTGGAGTCGACCTTCTAATCTCATCACTATCGACAACTTCATTGTAGATGAGAAGAGGAGCTTATGTGAGGTCTTGAGACCCACCAAGGCATAAACTCGATGTTGAGGGAGCTCGGCCACCCTTCAATGAGAAAGGGAGAGAGAAAGTGAATGGAGTCTAACATGACTTGGTGTTGGAGACGGCGGATAAGTACACCAATGGGAAGAATGGATCTGCATCCAAGAGACATAAATAGGGATGGTGAAGGCCATAAATAAAATGAATTGCCCAAGATCTAGCATAAAATGAATTGTCCGGAAAATACGAAGCAAACATAAATCGACTCATTTATCTACTGTAAGATATACAGTATTGCTAGCCAACTATCAATAGAGGGTAAGGTCTCGCAATAGCATGCCGTCAAGAATGTTAGAAAATATTGAATTGTGTATTGCTTTATTGAATAATGCTTTACATTATAGGAGAACTTGTATCCAAAACATAAATCAAAAAAGGGAAATTAATCTAATAAAGAAACTAGCTAACTTATGATTTAACTTCGACCAAAAAAAAATTATGATTTAAGAGAAATATCGAAATTAATTATAACCAATACAATCCATACAACGTCACACAATCTTGTCCATTTCCTGACGATTGAAAATCATCATAACAATAAACATGTTCTTTTTAGAATTTTCCTATGAAAGTTTGAGGTTGAAACTACTGTCCCAAGTTCGTATTATGGATTAAAAACTTTTTATTTTTTGTTAACCTTTTTGGTCAACAGAGTAGAGACTATAGATAATTAGCTTAAAATCAACCATCAACTATCTAACAATCATCACATGAGCCTTTCCTCTAGTAGCATGTGGCATAAAGGTCGAAAGAACAAGAGTGCTTACAAATCTGCCAAACCCATTTCGTGCATCTGTCGATCAGCCAATAAATAGTCTTATTGCAGAGGAATTACTCCTTATAACAACTCACTCTGCCTTTCTTTCTCTTCTATCTCTTTCTCTCTACCTCTGCCCAACACTCCAATCCTGTCTCGCTGGTTCAATCAGTTCCATCGCTTCTAACGCAAAGGAAACATGGATCATAGGGGTGTCAACGGGTCGGGTCGGGTCGGGCCTTCATGATACCCGACCCGACCCGAAACACAACGCACCTGTGGTTGACCCGACCCGAAACAAGATTGAACCGAACATAAATTCAATAATCGGGTCGGGTCGGGTCGGGTTTTTTGGGTCGGGTTTCGGGTTCTTTGTTTTGTTTTGTTTTTTTTTTAAATTTTAAATCTGAGGCCCCAAATGTTTGATTCTTAAACACAATACCATACACTATACATAGGATTGAACATGTACAAAAAACAAGTACATCATGTTAATATATCATCTTGCAAGTAGTTCTTGCCAAGTTTCACCTTCCCTAAGCTTTTTTTGGACGTACATTTTGACCTCATTTTAGCACAAAAGCATCAAACGTTGAACTACTGGCTAGCTCCATTTTCACCATCTTCTTTAGCCTTCTCCTTTTCTTTCTCCTGCTCCTCTGCACCAAGAAACCCAAGTCCATGTAAGAAAAAATGATTGTAAACCAAAGAAATTATTCAGGGACAGCCAAGTGAACATCATGTTCTCTTTAAAGACAACTACTTTCCCTCTTGGTTGGCAATAAAGATCACTAAATACTACAAGCGAGGTTGTTGGAATCATACAACCCACGATTCGAAAAATGAATCTTCAATGAAATGGTAAATGACCACTTTCAGGGACACGCTCTTGTCTAAGAGGAGATGCGAGATAAAAGCCTCATACTAAATCATCAATTAACTAGAAAAAGTCTGCACTCAACAGTTTACTAAAAAGGCAGATAGCAAATCATCACAACAATAAGAACTATATGGAAATACCTACCCGATTCAAGGAGTTTGCAGCAGCTGCGACCATCATGGTGCCGCCACATGTCCAACAAAGCCCTGGAATGCCAACCGCACTTCCACTCCCAAGAACGAAACCAGTTCCAGAGGTAGCAGCTACCAACAAACTAGAGAGAGAGATTTTAGTTCTACAATGCGCAAATAAATCCAGGAGCATATCTGAATGAGAAAAGTTTCTCAGTTCTAGAATGTGCAAATAAATCGAGGAACATACCATAATGAGAAAAGTTTATGACTAACATGACAATTGTCTATTCCCTAAAATAATGACGCCCATTTAGTCCAGGAGATATCAATCTCCAGATAAATTGAGAGTAAGAGAAAGGAACTGTATTGCAAAGCACAAACGTAAGCAAGTCACTTACGTTTCCTGTTCTTTCCTGTTCTTCCCAAACGTAAGAGAGGGGTAATTGCAGGCAACCAAAATAGTTTCCTGTTCTTTTTGCCCTGATGCAATAGAATGCGAATTGAGATAAATGGCTAGGAAGAGATCCAGTCAGGATTTCATAAACGAAGAACAAGACAGACTGCTTACTATGTATTTGGCAAGCAGAAGGAAGGCCAAGAATGTCACTCCGATCACTATCGTCTGCCAATTCCACTGAGAAAGCAGTAGTACGATAAAGTTTAAAACATATGCTGCTAGTTATTCTATTTAGTAGATAAAACGAATAGTTGAATTTCTTGACATACCCCATGATCAACCGCACTCCAAACTGATCGCATTACAGACACTACATCGGTCTTCTTAGCGAAGTGATTTATGCCCAGCAAACCCTTGAGCTGTTAAAGACCAATGGTGATGGCAGCACCGGCCATAAAGCCAACAACCGCCTTTTCTAGGCTCTTGTCTTCACATGGGATCCTTTTAAAGTGATCCCACATAGAGGACCTCCTCTTTCTACTTGTGATTTTAGGATCCGTTGACGAAGACATCTAGCGATTCAAGATTTACTAATAAAAGATCTATCAATGAGAAAATCCAGAAAACTGCACATAACAAAATGATAGTGTCAGGACAAACTATGTACTTAGAAATGAATCATAACATCTCAAGCAGTGGAGGTAATTGTGGAATGATTAATGAAATTCTAAATTCCTATCTGCAAGTTTGTCAAGTATAGTAGCCTTGAGATTGAGAAGGTTTAATTTATCCATGTATGAATGCTTGCTAAATTGTGTTGTCCATGAGATTTCTTAGCATTGACTTAGTTCGGCATTCACACTTCCTAAAGACTTTAACTGCTGGACTAGACAGAAATTATTTTGCTTGCATGACATTTGATGGGGGCAGAGTTTGATCCTTTAGATTGGCCATGGCTCCTACTAGACTTCAACCCACATGGGTTTCCTAAGATATGAATAAGGTTGTTGTTGTACATTTTGGCCATCATCTCTTCTGAAGGTGCTGATATTAGAGTTCCAGTTAATAATCAAGTCAATTTCTCCATATATGGACCCCATTACTTACTTAAGGATGATTCGTGGAGATTTTACATAATTTAGTCAGGTGGATAACTTTTGTGCTAAGTTTACTGAGTTACATGGTTCATTCCTTAGCTAACTTCTAGTTTTTCTTCGAAAGCGGAATAGTGACCAACTGGAGATTATTTGTTATCTGAATGTTATATATCTCTATACATGTAAGTACCCAAGTCCCTTGGGACACATCCCTAAATTGTCAAGTTAGACAAGTGATCTAAAACGGACGTATTCTTAAAATCCCAAGGTTTGGCAATTTGGAATCCCAAGAATAATTTTTGAACAGGCAAATTCACAAATTCTTGCTCTTCTATGTATAAATGGCCAATCCCATTAGATTGCAGTAGCAGAACTCTAAAAGGAAGAAGCAGATCCATCCATTAAATCTGAAGTGCAGTGAGTAGATCCTGTTACTGAATTATATAACATTTTTGAGCCATGGCAATGAAATAGGAAAACGCTGTTTCTATAAAGCAGCTTCAGTTAATCTATTCTTGCCCTAAGATGAAGGAGCAAATTAAAAGGCATCCTTATGTTTAAGGTCTCTTGGTCTCTTGGCTACATTACAAGAATATCCACTGTTAGCTGTAGAACCAATGCTGAAAAAGGGAAAACAAAAAACCAAGCAGACAAAGAAGCTGCAAACCTGCTACTGATTTATTTTAGAAGATACAAAGTTAGACTGATTAGCCCAAAATCATTGGAATGCTTCCAACAACATGTCACCTTCCATTTCAAATATCAGACAGATTCTAATTCCAATCTCTAGAAAATTCCAGTTTTTCAGTTAAATCAGATCTGAGTATGTCAATTCTCTTTCATATCATTAAATAGAAAATGTGCATACCCTTCGATCCTGAAAATCTGCAATGTCATCGTCTACTTCATCCTCACTGTCCTGATCTGACAACACTTGCTCCACTGCCATAGGCTTCAAGAAAGAAGCAAGTCCATTGAAATCATGTCAGACACATTATTTTGGTGGTGTATTAGGATGGCATAAACATTTTAGTGAAAAGATTTCCAGACCTCAAAGACAGATTATTTTCGATTAGGTGGAATATACTCTTAAAGGACGAGGATGATTTGGCCGAGAAAAGAGGAGCCAAACATGATCTTTACCAAATCCTAAGGGAATAACAACAAAACAACATCCTAACTGAGGATATTCCCACATCTTCATAGTCTAAGGAGGGTTATACTCCCTTAGAACTCATAAGTGTCGTTGCAAGAAGGCTGTTTCCACGACTTCAAATTTACTAGATCCAGATAATCACAGGACAATCTTGACTAGAAAGAGCACTCTTGATGAAAAACAACAAGTGGCGTACCTAGAGTGAGACAAAGAGAGACATGGCAATGAGCGCGGTAATGAGAGGCGGAGGAACGGCGGCCCTGAGGAAATCAGCTCACTTGAGGTCTCGAAGAGCTTCGTCTCTGAAATTCGACTAGCGTCTAGGGTTTAAGGGCATCGGGTGGGAGGTCAACGTCGTGGAGCGTCGCCGTGAAGTGCGAGAGAAGGATGCGAGAGTGAGAACCGATCGTCGCCGTGAAGGTGAAGCGCAAGTGAGAAGCGAGAGATGACGAGAACGCGAGCAAGGCTAGGGTTTGCTTGATCAGTTGTTTTTATTTTGGCTTGTTTAGTTGTTTCCTTGTTTGGGCTCATGTTAAGCCAAGCCCGAACACGGAAACAATAATAACGAACAATACCCGAAGCCGATTAAGGCCCGACCCAAAATGCACAAATTATCGGGTCAGGTCGGGTCGGGTCTTGTTTCGGGTCGGGTAGCCTGTTTTGTTTGGACACCCCTAATGGATCATGTGAATCGCTGTTCGTAGCATGAGTAAAACTCGCAAATGCATGTCCAAAGCGCGTACAAAAACATACTTGTGAGAAATGTATCAATTTCTTATACTTCCAATTCAAAAGTTTAAGCTAAATTTTACAACAATCTATAATTATAGCTTAAAACCCAAATGAAATTCTAAGCTTCAAATAGGAAATAGATAATTAATAAGAAAATCTCAAATTTCTAAATGGATGATTACTCAGAATTAAAACAAATCATCTCATATCCTAACGTAATTTCTAATATAAATAAAAATTGAAATCATCGAAAAAAACGTCCTGCGTCATTCTCCTACGAAAAACTTGACTCCAACATGTTGGATGAGCTGCATCAACGTCATCACTGTTTTTTTTTTTCAACCGCTTTTCTTCATATTAAAAGTTTCCCCAAGATCATCGAAATATAGGGGACAATATTAATCTTCGGCTGTCACAACTTCAAATTTCTTTTAAAAACAGCTAAACCCAGTAATGATCCCCTCACCTGAATTAGTAGATTTTAACTGTGAATCAACTCAATAAGACCAATCTTCTAGAACTTTCTCTCCATCTCATTAGACAAAAATTCAACCTCTAATTCCAATTTTTTGCTTTTCGAATTGAAATTACAAAACTTTGGTTACTCCATAGCCAGAGCTGGTTTTCCCAACTGTTGGCCATGTGGTCAACATCCCACCAGCACCTCTTCGTTAACCCGAGCCAATTTTCTCTTTAAGCCATGAGCGGGGACCGAGAAATCATCATCTTCAGCTCTCCAACTGGATAATCATCACATTCGATCATCATTCTGTAGCTTGAGAGATACTCTAATCATATTGTTGAAGATCCTACACCTCCGAGTCTTCATTTGCGATATGGTTGTCTTCAAACTCTGATACTAATTGATGGAGTTTAAAAACTCACAATTTGCTACACGAGAAAGGAAATAGCAAAGGCCATGTGAAGCCTCTTCGGTATTAAACGTACGAAGAGAAATTTATCAAATGAAATTCTAAGTTTAAGACATATTATACATACACTAAAAAGAAAATTTATCCTACTAAATATTTAATATCTAAAAGGATAACTACAAAAAATTCTAACATTAAGACATAATAAATACGTTCCGGTGATAAGCTGATTGTTCATGGCAAAATCATTAAGATATGGGCCAATACTATTTTAATATTATGGGCTTGGCAGTATCTTCGTCCATGGCTTTATGTATGGATGAATTAAACTCTTTGGTTGACAAAGTAAGCATATAATCTCTAATTAATTAGCTAGGTCTCAATAAGCACCAGTCAAAATTGCCTAACTTTGTATTCTATTTCAAGCAGCCTAATACTCTAGAAAGGTCATAGCCTCGTCATAGCTTGAAAATTCTTTCATGATGATTTATTCGCTTAGATAATCACCTGAAATGAATTTTCATTTCATCTTAAAAAAGTAAGACATTAGAACACGCCAAAATTTGTGGCCAATCAATTTTGATGTACGAGTTTTACCCTTGTGGAGACAACCATCGGAATCGACACGACATTGTTGTATTTGATTAGGTGGATGAAAAGTTTAACCTATAATTTGACGAAGTGTTGTGAAACCTTTAGAAATCTTGACTCTTCAGACAACGTAATACAAGTCTGATACTTTCATTTAGGAAATAAAAAAAAAATTGAAAAATGAGTTCAAGTCTGAGTTCAAATCTTATTTTCTCTCTAAAATTCCCTCAACTTACCATTGCGCTTGCTCAAAGATCCTTCATGATCAGCCATTCTCGAGCCCCCCTTCTTCAACCTCCTCCCGAAAAACAGATCAGTCCTCCACTTTCATGCTTTTTTTTGGG
>JAGVVM010017687.1:0-16179 GCA_019149425.1 Psidium friedrichsthalianum
GTCGTTTCCTTTTTCATCTCTGCTCGATATGACATTGGAAATGTTGAATTGTTTAATCATTGGGACTGGCGATTTCTGCCCCTGAGTTGAGGAGTTTTTCGAAATGTTCCTGTTGGCACAAGAAAATGGCCGAACGCCGAGGTTGAATTTCCCTGCGGATGGTACCGAGTGAAACTACCATGTAAAATAAAATGGGTAAAATGTTCTCAGTCTTTCTTTAAATCTTGTAGTCAATAATTAATCTTATAGCAACTCCTCCCTTTTTAACCGATCAGGGTTCTTCCTTCACAAATCTTGGAGAAATGCCAAGGCCAGCAGCTGGAGTTGACATCTGGCTGCATCACAAGCCCCGAGACGACATAGAGCAAAACATGCAACTCTGCACAGCTAATGTATAAATAACATGCCCGGGAGCATGGCAACACAACATTACTGACGAGAAAATTTTGAACCATTGATGTTCCTCTGACACAATGCTATAAGGAGGCAAGTATATTGCAGACATTTGTTGGAAATTTAACAAAACAAGTACAATGCAGAGAATTTGCTAATCCTTTAGAAGAGATTCTTTCTGGATTCTGATTAGATCCCATGATCATATAATCCACATTCTTCAACAGCCAGTGTAAAGAAATAGCAGAAACAAATCATGTGAATTACTTTTGCAAACGCCTTTTTCTTGAATCAACGGTAATTTTTGGTCATAAAAAATAACAAATTATTGCACTCTCGACAATTGAAGCAGAATACATGGCACTACCCTCGGCAGCATGTCAAGCAATACGGCTTTGTAGAATGCTATGTGAATTGATGCATGAACATCCAGGTCCTTATAAATAATGTGTGATAATAATCCGGTTATGGCTTTGCCAAGATTCATGCTTTTCATGGTAAGAGCAAACACGTTGACATCAAGAATCACTATCTTTGTGAGCAGTCAAAGATAGTAAGGTTGAGCTTAATTTCTACGGATCATAAGATTAGATTGTGGATATTTTAACTAAACATTGAAGGCGGATTCATTCGAAATTAAGATGATATTTGGTGTTGTTGATTTCCAAAATCAATCGTAGGGGATCTGTTGAAATAACAATAAATTGATTTATTTGATAAAAGCCTCGAATCAATAATGATAGAGGACAAAAAGAATCATGACAACGATGATTTACGGTGGGCTGCATGTTCTCTACGGGATTCAAGAACGAAAGTTATGAAGACTTCTGTTAATTTATTTATTGTGTGCCTATGATAAAAGCGTATGAGGCTGTCTTGTTTTCTTTATTGAATTCTCATTGCTGGTGTTTGTAAGATCCAATTCCTATATAAAGGAATGGAATCGTGAGTTGTAAATCAAGCCAAAGCACAAAGCCATATCCCTCAAAGCATTCTCAATAAGAAGCTCTCCCCCAAATTCTATTGTGCTCTTTTTCAAAAGTTTCCAAAATCTGTCATTATTCTTTTGGTTCCAACATCTCTCTTTTTCCTTGATATCTAGGGGAGAGGATCGAGAAAAAATGCGGATACCATCATTATCCATGAAAGCTGGGGCATAGTGGTTTATGAAAGAATTCTACAGAAAATTGGATCCAAGGCTTGTCTCTTTCTTTGATGGTCAGATGATATCTGTTGACACCTAAATTTTGGACTTGTTATTGCATAAAAATTGGGGACCAACCCCGGCCCCTAACCAAAAATATTAAATCATATTCATATAGGTCGCATATAGTTTTAGGAGCATCTCGCATTTAATCTCGGACCAACGGAGGGTGGACTCGAACGTTTGAACTTAATTGAACTAATTGCACCAAGTCCTTAAGATGGAGCGCCAATTTGGAATTAGTCTATTAAAATCAAATCTGCAAAGCAATATTACGAGAATCGTGGGAACTCGATCACAAAAGGATAATAGGTTGGACACATATATTCTCGGGAAGAAATCAAGCGTGATTGAAAGATTCATGGCAAGATAGAGCTAAAATCAGTAAAGCTGCAGATTGTCAATTAGCTTTTGCGTGTAGGGGAATCGCAATAATCAAGGACTTGATAGGAAAAAGATTTTCTTAGAATTTTTATGATACGTAAAGGATTTCCTTTAGGCTATAAAAGGGGCCCTTTGGATTAAAAAAGAGGGGACTCGGGGGAGACAAAAAATTCAGAGAAACTTGAGAGAACACGCGTGAGGCAAGAGTGATTTCGGCTTTGGTTGCTGTTTGGTGCCGTGTGATCCCCTTTCTTGCCGCTGTTGACCGAAACCAAAAAGCTCCCCCTCCTGCTGTCCCTTTGTTGTTCGGTTTCAACGACTCCTCTACTGCACAGAGAATTTGACTCTGCAGCCAAAGACTCCTCTGCTGATTCACTGCCCCGAGAAGCCGTCCGTTGTTGCTGACTTCAACACCAACTCCCCTGTCAAGCTCTGCAACTTGCTGTACGAAGGAGACTACTGCTACACCGAAGAAACTTGTTGCTGATTCGCCTCTTCCACGCGCAAAATTTCGAAGCCAAATCAATCCAGAAGTGCTTGACTGGAGTCGCAAGTTCGTGCAAGTTCAAATTAGGGAAATTTACCTTGCAATTAAGGTAATTTTCTTATCTCGAATTTTAGACATATTCGCTTGTCTATTTTGTTGCATCTTGTATATCTCGTCATATCTTGCATTACATCAAAGTGGATATTTTTCAAAATACAGGCTGATCAAGAAAATTTTCTTTCCTAATCCGCAACTTGTCATATAATCGGGAAAATCCATCTTTAGAATTATTGATGGAATACTCGATTAGGCAAGGATTTGCGTTCAATCTTTAATCGTAAGATTACGAATTAAAGATTGGATTCAAATATTCGCGAAACGTTTGCAAAACTTGATTGATATATCCACTTTCTTGGTTGGCATATTTACTTTCCTATTTTGACTTGGATTGCCTGATTGTTATATTTTTTTTGGAATATATCCGTCGCATGATATAATCTCCAAAAATTCAAAAAAAAAATTTTGCATTCATTCATATTCCATATTTGAATATTGCATATCTTTTAAAAATAGCATCATGTAGATAATTGCATATCTTACTTTTTGTAAAATATTTAGGTTAGATTGCATTTTAGGATAGAAATTGCATGTTTTAATAGAATCTCATGTCTAAAATAATCCATCTTTAATATATTAGGGTTTAGGTCAATTTAAACTCTAAAATATGCAAGATAAATATTGTTTTGACATAGTTCTATTTTAGGAAATAAATTCATCCGAAAATAAAAAAAATCATACTTGCCATGTCATCTATGCTTCGTCATCATTGCCACGTCATACTTGCCATATCACTATTGCTACGTCATTTGTGCCATGTTATCCTTACCATGTCATATTTGCTATGTCATCTATGCCATGTCATCCATGCACGTCATTACTTTTTTTTTTGCCATGCCATATAGGTTGCATTTTAGACTTGCATTTAATTCATGTCATTGCATCTTAGAATAATTTCATGCATTGCATATAGTATAGTCTTTCATGCATTTATAAAGATCGAAAACTAAAAAAAAGAAGTAATGTTTTGTGTGGCGCATGCTCCTTTGATTATTTGATTTCTGGATGTTCAATTAATTGATTGTGCACCAGCATGATAACCTTTGTTAGTGACTTAGGTTAAAATCAATTAATGTTGCCTTCTCAAATGATTTTTTCATGAAATAAAATGGTACCGAAAGGGCATTTGAGTAATCTAGCGTAATCAAGTCCCCGAACTTTTAATCTCTGGTTCGTAGAAGTAATTTAGTTCTCCCGCTGATTTACTTAGGTTTCTAATCGACCTACCAAGAACGATTAGTGGCGGCTCCTATTGAAAATATTTGCATGTTAAATATTGAACCATAAGTTGCGATTTGGTATGGGCTTGGGAGAGTCCGAGTTAGGTTAGTTAAATAATTAGCCTAATAATCCATTAACCTGAGAAAACTCACGTTTTTTAGGTCGCGACAATATCCTAGCTTGAACTCATTGTAATTTGGCAGAGACGCTCACAGCGGCATAGGCGATACTCCTGCTGTGTAAAAACATAGGGATATTAAAACAGATTTGTGTTCTTAGTTTCCACCAAAATAAATCGGCAAGAATCAACATTAATTCAAAAATATTAGATCATATAAAATCACTTTTCAATAAGGCCTGCTCTTCTTGTCCACGATAGTCAAACTTAGAAATAGAAGAAAAAGGATAACTAAACGACATTTCATATTTA
Organism: Psidium friedrichsthalianum; assembly: GCA_019149425.1. NCBI lineage: Eukaryota > Viridiplantae > Streptophyta > Magnoliopsida > Myrtales > Myrtaceae > Psidium > Psidium friedrichsthalianum. The sequence continues at coordinate 4,237 of JAGVVM010017687.1, forward strand.
GTGTCATATTTTCCATAAGAACGCAATGACGAAATCATGCGATATCAAGTTAATTGATTTTTTTTTATCATCAAGTCAAGAATCTGTATGTTACGAACTCAAGTAAAATAATTGAATAGTTGACAACTAAACTAAATTATGATAATTTGAGTTGGTTATTACCCGCCAATCCATGTGATGATAGTAGTACTTCGGACTCTCAAGAGCTGTGGAGTTAAATCTTTAGATAAGTTTCCGCTAAAAGAAGATTGGATGAAGCTACTCATCGTGGCATGGACAAACGTAATGTTTCCAAAGCAGGAGTCAATATCCACACCATGTAATATTAGAGAAAGATATACGAATTTATGAGTGCCGTCACAATGCTTATTGAAGAATCCAGAAGGTACTGCTCTGTTTCAACAAAGCCAAAACAGAATCTGATTCTGCTCCTGCCAAACAAACACTACATCCTGCGAACATTGACAAGATCATGCTCGAGGATGGAAAATCAGTCAATGTAAATTTTAATATTGATGCCATTGTCAATTAGAGACTGAACTACTGCTCCAATTTTCCTTCAAACTTGTCCCACTCTCTCGGAGTAGAGGAAGCAACGCACGCATCCACTTCCCTCACCTGGTCTGTAAATTTGGCCGAAGGCCAAACATGCCGGTATGTCCGATCAAGACTTGAGCATGGCTCTGCTGTCTTTAGAATTGGTACCCGCAACAGCGACCTGCTTGCACGTGAACAGCTCCATGTAGGCTAGGGGCACTGCTTGAAGGACATTTGCTTATTTAGATTCTTGGACTTGCTCCCCCTTTGGTCAGTGTATGGCTGCCGTTGTCATCACCCAAACAGTCCAACTCCAAAGAAACTTCCTGGTGCTGAATGAGGCTGCCCAAAAGCCAACACTCCTACAAAATCTCTATACAATCCGATAGAGCACCCCCACAGTCAATGGATTATTTCCTCAACAAAGTATGCTACACCAGTACAATTATCAAGGAAATGACATAAAGAGGACATCCCAAACTAGAAAACGAATGAGATATTCGATGAAATCACCTGCCCACTGTGAATACTACATGTCAGCACAAGGACGCTATGTCAAGAGGCATCAACACCATGCACTAGAACACTATTAGTGCACATGTTGCAAGATGATTGCTTCAACATCTTCCTACCGGAGACACTTTCTGGCAAACGAAAGCAGCCACTTCGATCGTAGCGAATATGACACCTGAAAGAAACAAAAATTGTTAGTAAGATACTACTCAAAATTAACTAGAGAAGTGGGCGAGCACAGAAGCCCATATATTGACAGAGGTTATGCTAAGCAATTCATCAAACAGCTAGAATGCAAATGGTGAGTACGTGCCCGAAAGCCCCTAATATTCCAATAATATTACGATTCCTTTATAATCCAGTCAAGTGTTTTTATAAGAGAGGCCTACTTCATAATTCATATGAGCCAATATAGAACTCGAAGGGAACGCAAGTTTTCTTTCTCTGGACAGCGGCTCGAGCAGAAATGATTAGGCACATAGATTTACCTGACGTATTGAATTTGGTGTGGATCGTTTTAAGTCGATAAGGTTCGGATGGTGGTATTAAGGTCGCCCTCCCAACGCCATTCATCATCTCTGTCGGAGAGGAGTACTTTATCTAGGATTGGTGTCCTCAAGGCACCATTGCAGAATATACTCATCTTGGGGCACCGCATGACGACGATACGCACCAATGACGGGAACCTAAAGGCGCAATTTGTGGCCGAGAAGCTCTCTAGGCTTGGTAAACGATCAAGTTTCAGCTCTTCCAGCTTGGGGAAAGAGATCTCCTCTACTCCATTTCCATCATCTGTGACCACGTCTTCCATCGTAGCACAATTTCTTAGGGTTAGCCAAGTAAGGTGCACCAGACTTGTCACCGCTGAGCAAGTCCCCACATGGACTAAACCAGTGCAGTTGTCTACAACTAATTGCCCCAGTCTTTGGAATGAAGCTGGAGATGGAAGTACCATTGATAAACTCGGGCACTCCACAATGAACAGATATAGGATCCGTTTAAGGATTTCAGTCATCAAGGAGCCATCTTTCCAGACACGCCTCAAGTTACACAGCTTATACAGGTTAAGTCGCGTCAAATTTCCAAGTGCCTCCACACTCGCTCCTCCATGTCTAGACCCACATTCTGGAAATATCTCATCGAAGGAACTACAGACCACATCGAGAATTTCTAGATTGGGGAATCTCTGGAGAAGGAAGTCGGAGGGAAAAGCGACATTGTCATCATGGTAGCAAGACAAAGCCAGCTCCTTGAGATTGGTAAAGATGGAATGCTGTTGCTGCAGCATCGCAACATCCTCCCTCCTTAATATCGATCCCTGCAACTGCAGAATAACCTGTGGGAATCTATTTAATTAGGCCACCAAAAGTCCAATGACTAAAATGTCCTCCTATATTTAGAAGGGCGAAAAAAAAAAGCCTTGTTGGACTCAGTCGAGCAAGCATCAATGGCCATTATACAAGGGATGCACGAGAGGGATGATTGTTGTTAGTGGTTTGCCCAGTTCAATCACAATATGTTTCAGCTGTTTCAATTGTCAACTAGTTAAATCCAGAAGGCTAAATAAACACATTTGAATTTCAACAAGTTCGTAGAAAAAAATTGAAATAAGAGATTATTTGTTTGAAAAAATCATATAAGTTTTATAGTAAAGTAGATGCGTTTCAATAAGTTGCATTTTGTTTTCTAAGCAGCAGTTCTCATGACTATTTTGTACTAGATCATGAGTACCACATCGGTTCACTATCTGTTTATGACTCTGAGAATAATGCATTCAAACTATAATAATTGACTGCAATAAACATTAGGTAAGGCTAAGCAACAAACCAAAAGCACATAACCCCACATAATGGACTTTTTAGCGTTCTGTAAGGTTCGAAATGGACCTAATTGTGTGTTGGTATATCATTAATATAACACTCAAATTAAGGTTCGTAATTTTGATTAAACATTAGTAACTTTAAAAAAGTTGGTAAGCCATCAACTAAACTTTGGTAGAAGGTTTAAGTAGTTGGTGATCTTGAAAGCATAAAGAAATATAGTACTTTTCAAGATCCGGACATGAGCGGCTCATTCCAAAAATATAGCCGAAAATAATTAACGGCAAACAATCTTTAAATTTCTCCCGAATTGATAGGTGTGTTAGGTGAATATTAACAAGCATGAAATGTTTGGCTATTCCAATTTCTTACGGAAAATAACAAAGCCTCAAAAGCTTGCACATAAACCATGAAGACAACATCAGAGAGCTAGAATTAATGATGATACTTTTCAAAAGAAAGAATGCAGGTTGATTGTTGATGGTAGCTGTACCTTGGCAGCTTTCAATTCACAAGCAAATGAGAATGGCCTCATATTGCCACAATGTCTCACAAATAATTGCTTCAAGAGTGGCCATGTTGAAGTATGACTATTCCTGTAAAAGCTCCTCAGTTCCGGCAACTCAAGCAACCTCAGCTTGGTCAATTTTGGAAAGAAAGAAATTGCATTCATCACTACTCCGTCTTCCTCCACAATAATTTCCTCCACTCCACAATCACGCACTAAAAGTTCTTCGAGCTGTGTCATACTTTTTGCCGCCGAGCTTGAAAATAAACTTTTGAGAGTCTCACACTCCGCAACCTCCATGCTACGTAAGCATCCAAAGGTAAGACCCCCTTGAGGAAGTCCACTCCATAAATGCTTCATGTTTGGGAGCCGTGTCAAAACTAATTCTCTCAATTGAAATGTGCTAGTAAATAGCTTCACTAAATTGAACTCTAGGACGTGAAATACCACTTCTAAATACTCACATCGGTCACCGTTAACTACTCTGGGTTTTGAATTTAGAAGTGGTATTTCACGTCCTAGAGTTCAATTTTAGTGAAGCTTATTCTACTAGCACTTTCAATTGAGAGAATTAGTTTTGACACGGCTCCAAACATGAAGCATTTTATGAGTGGACTTCCTCAAGGGGGTCTTACCTTTGGATGCTTACGTAGCATGGAGGTTGCGGAGTGTGAGACTCTCAAAAGTTTTTTTCAAGCTCGGCGGCAAAAAGTATGACACAGCTCGAAGAACTTTTAGTGCGTGATTGTGGAGTGGAGGAAATATTGTGGAGGAAGACGAGTAGTGATGATGCAAGTGATCTCTTCTTTCCAAAATTGACCAGCTGAGGTTTGCTTGATTGCCGGAACTGAGGAGCTTTTACAGGAATAGTCATACTTCAACATGCCACTCTTGAGCAATTATTTGTGAGACATTGTGGCATATGAGGCCATTCTCATTTGCTTGTGAATTCGAAAGCTGCCAAGGTACAGCTACCATCAACAATCAACTGCATTCTTTTCTTTTTGAAAAGGTATCATCATTAATTCTAGCTCTCTGATGTTGTCTTCATTGGTTTATGTGCATAGCTTTTGAGGCTTTGTTATTTTCCGTAAGAAATTGGAATAGCCAAACATTTCATGCTTGTTAATATTCACCTACCCCACCTATCAATTCCGGAGAAATTTAAAGATTGTTTGCCGTTAATTATTTTCGGCTCATATTTTTGGGAATGAGCCGCTCATGTCCGGATCTTGAAAAGTACTTATATTTCTTTATGCTTTCAAGATCACCAACTACTTAAACATTCTACCAAAGTTTATTTTGATGGCTTACCCTTTTTTAAAGTTACTAATGTTTAATCAAAATTACGAACCTTAATTTGAGTGTTATATTAATGATATACCAACACACAATTAGGTTCCATTTCGAACCTTACAGAACGCTAAAAAGTCCATTTATGTGGGGTTATGTGCTTTTGGTTTGTTGGCTTAGCTTACTAATGTTTTATTGCCAGTCAATTATTATAGTTTAATGCATTATTCTCAGAGTCATAAACAAGATAGTGAACCGATGTGGTACTCATGATCTAGTACAAAATAGTCATGAGAACTGCTGCTTAGAAAACAAATGCAACTTATTGAAACGCATCTACTTACTATAAAACTTATATGATTTTTTCAAACAAATAATCTCTTATTTCATTTTTTTTCTACGAACTTGTTGAAATTCAAATGTGTTTATTTAGCCTTCTGGATTTAACTAGTTGACAATTGAAACAGCTGAAACATATTGTGATTGAACTGGGCAAACCACTAACAACAATCATCCCTCTCGTGCATCCCTTGTATAATGGCCATTGATGCTTGCTCGACTGAGTCCAACAAGGCTTTTTTTTTTCGCCCTTCTAAATATAGGAGGACATTTTAGTCATTGGACTTTTGGTGGCCTAATTAAATAGATTCCCACAGGTTATTCTGCAGTTGCAGGGATCGATATTAAGGAGGGAGGATGTTGCGATGCTGCAGCAACAGCATTCCATCTTTACCAATCTCAAGGAGCTGGCTTTGTCTTGCTACCATGATGACAATGTCGCTTTTCCCTCCGACTTCCTTCTCCAGAGATTCCCCAATCTAGAAATTCTCGATGTGGTCTGTAGTTCCTTCGATGAGATATTTCCAGAATGTGGGTCTAGACATGGAGGAGCGAGTGTGGAGGCACTTGGAAATTTGACGCGACTTAACCTGTATAAGCTGTGTAACTTGAGGCGTGTCTGGAAAGATGGCTCCTTGATGACTGAAATCCTTAAACGGATCCTATATCTGTTCATTGTGGAGTGCCCGAGTTTATCAATGGTACTTCCATCTCCAGCTTCATTCCAAAGACTGGGGCAATTAGTTGTAGACAACTGCACTGGTTTAGTCCATGTGGGGACTTGCTCAGCGGTGACAAGTCTGGTGCACCTTACTTGGCTAACCCTAAGAAATTGTGCTACGATGGAAGACGTGGTCACAGATGATGGAAATGGAGTAGAGGAGATCTCTTTCCCCAAGCTGGAAGAGCTGAAACTTGATCGTTTACCAAGCCTAGAGAGCTTCTCGGCCACAAATTGCGCCTTTAGGTTCCCGTCATTGGTGCGTATCGTCGTCATGCGGTGCCCCAAGATGAGTATATTCTGCAATGGTGCCTTGAGGACACCAATCCTAGATAAAGTACTCCTCTCCGACAGAGATGATGAATGGCGTTGGGAGGGCGACCTTAATACCACCATCCGAACCTTATCGACTTAAAACGATCCACACCAAATTCAATACGTCAGGTAAATCTATGTGCCTAATCATTTCTGCTCGAGCCGCTGTCCAGAGAAAGAAAACTTGCGTTCCCTTCGAGTTCTATATTGGCTCATATGAATTATGAAGTAGGCCTCTCTTATAAAAACACTTGACTGGATTATAAAGGAATCGTAATATTATTGGAATATTAGGGGCTTTCGGGCACGTACTCACCATTTGCATTCTAGCTGTTTGATGAATTGCTTAGCATAACCTCTGTCAATATATGGGCTTCTGTGCTCGCCCACTTCTCTAGTTAATTTTGAGTAGTATCTTACTAACAATTTTTGTTTCTTTCAGGTGTCATATTCGCTACGATCGAAGTGGCTGCTTTCGTTTGCCAGAAAGTGTCTCCGGTAGGAAGATGTTGAAGCAATCATCTTGCAACATGTGCACTAATAGTGTTCTAGTGCATGGTGTTGATGCCTCTTGACATAGCGTCCTTGTGCTGACATGTAGTATTCACAGTGGCAGGTGATTTCATCGAATATCTCATTCGTTTTCTAGTTTGGGATGTCCTCTTTATGTCATTTCCTTGATAATTGTACTGGTGTAGCATACTTTGTTGAGGAAATAATCCATTGACTGTGGGGGTGCTCTATCGGATTGTATAGAGATTTTGTAGGAGTGTTGGCTTTTGGGCAGCCTCATTCAGCACCAGGAAGTTTCTTTGGAGTTGGACTGTTTGGGTGATGACAACGGCAGCCATACACTGACCAAAGGGGGAGCAAGTCCAAGAATCTAAATAAGCAAATGTCCTTCAAGCAGTGCCCCTAGCCTACATGGAGCTGTTCACGTGCAAGCAGGTCGCTGTTGCGGGTACCAATTCTAAAGACAGCAGAGCCATGCTCAAGTCTTGATCGGACATACCGGCATGTTTGGCCTTCGGCCAAATTTACAGACCAGGTGAGGGAAGTGGATGCGTGCGTTGCTTCCTCTACTCCGAGAGAGTGGGACAAGTTTGAAGGAAAATTGGAGCAGTAGTTCAGTCTCTAATTGACAATGGCATCAATATTAAAATTTACATTGACTGATTTTCCATCCTCGAGCATGATCTTGTCAATGTTCGCAGGATGTAGTGTTTGTTTGGCAGGAGCAGAATCAGATTCTGTTTTGGCTTTGTTGAAACAGAGCAGTACCTTCTGGATTCTTCAATAAGCATTGTGACGGCACTCATAAATTCGTATATCTTTCTCTAATATTACATGGTGTGGATATTGACTCCTGCTTTGGAAACATTACGTTTGTCCATGCCACGATGAGTAGCTTCATCCAATCTTCTTTTAGCGGAAACTTATCTAAAGATTTAACTCCACAGCTCTTGAGAGTCCGAAGTACTACTATCATCACATGGATTGGCGGGTAATAACCAACTCAAATTATCATAATTTAGTTTAGTTGTCAACTATTCAATTATTTTACTTGAGTTCGTAACATACAGATTCTTGACTTGATGATAAAAAAAAATCAATTAACTTGATATCGCATGATTTCGTCATTGCGTTCTTATGGAAAATATGACACTAAATATGAAATGTCGTTTAGTTATCCTTTTTCTTCTATTTCTAAGTTTGACTATCGTGGACAAGAAGAGCAGGCCTTATTGAAAAGTGATTTTATATGATCTAATATTTTTTGAATTAATGTTGATTCTTGCCGATTTATTTTGGTGGAAACTAAGAACACAAATCTGTTTTAATATCCCTATGTTTTTACACAGCAGGAGTATCGCCTATGCCGCTGTGAGCGTCTCTGCCAAATTACAATGAGTTCAAGCTAGGATATTGTCGCGACCTAAAAAACGTGAGTTTTCTCAGGTTAATGGATTATTAGGCTAATTATTTAACTAACCTAACTCGGACTCTCCCAAGCCCATACCAAATCGCAACTTATGGTTCAATATTTAACATGCAAATATTTTCAATAGGAGCCGCCACTAATCGTTCTTGGTAGGTCGATTAGAAACCTAAGTAAATCAGCGGGAGAACTAAATTACTTCTACGAACCAGAGATTAAAAGTTCGGGGACTTGATTACGCTAGATTACTCAAATGCCCTTTCGGTACCATTTTATTTCATGAAAAAATCATTTGAGAAGGCAACATTAATTGATTTTAACCTAAGTCACTAACAAAGGTTATCATGCTGGTGCACAATCAATTAATTGAACATCCAGAAATCAAATAATCAAAGGAGCATGCGCCACACAAAACATTACTTCTTTTTTTTAGTTTTCGATCTTTATAAATGCATGAAAGACTATACTATATGCAATGCATGAAATTATTCTAAGATGCAATGACATGAATTAAATGCAAGTCTAAAATGCAACCTATATGGCATGGCAAAAAAAAAGTAATGACGTGCATGGATGACATGGCATAGATGACATAGCAAATATGACATGGTAAGGATAACATGGCACAAATGACGTAGCAATAGTGATATGGCAAGTATGACGTGGCAATGATGACGAAGCATAGATGACATGGCAAGTATGATTTTTTTTTATTTTCGGATGAATTTATTTCCTAAAATAGAACTATGTCAAAACAATATTTATCTTGCATATTTTAGAGTTTAAATTGACCTAAACCCTAATATATTAAAGATGGATTATTTTAGACATGAGATTCTATTAAAACATGCAATTTCTATCCTAAAATGCAATCTAACCTAAATATTTTACAAAAAGTAAGATATGCAATTATCTACATGATGCTATTTTTAAAAGATATGCAATATTCAAATATGGAATATGAATGAATGCAAAATTTTTTTTTTGAATTTTTGGAGATTATATCATGCGACGGATATATTCCAAAAAAAATATAACAATCAGGCAATCCAAGTCAAAATAGGAAAGTAAATATGCCAACCAAGAAAGTGGATATATCAATCAAGTTTTGCAAACGTTTCGCGAATATTTGAATCCAATCTTTAATTCGTAATCTTACGATTAAAGATTGAACGCAAATCCTTGCCTAATCGAGTATTCCATCAATAATTCTAAAGATGGATTTTCCCGATTATATGACAAGTTGCGGATTAGGAAAGAAAATTTTCTTGATCAGCCTGTATTTTGAAAAATATCCACTTTGATGTAATGCAAGATATGACGAGATATACAAGATGCAACAAAATAGACAAGCGAATATGTCTAAAATTCGAGATAAGAAAATTACCTTAATTGCAAGGTAAATTTCCCTAATTTGAACTTGCACGAACTTGCGACTCCAGTCAAGCACTTCTGGATTGATTTGGCTTCGAAATTTTGCGCGTGGAAGAGGCGAATCAGCAACAAGTTTCTTCGGTGTAGCAGTAGTCTCCTTCGTACAGCAAGTTGCAGAGCTTGACAGGGGAGTTGGTGTTGAAGTCAGCAACAACGGACGGCTTCTCGGGGCAGTGAATCAGCAGAGGAGTCTTTGGCTGCAGAGTCAAATTCTCTGTGCAGTAGAGGAGTCGTTGAAACCGAACAACAAAGGGACAGCAGGAGGGGAGCTTTTTGGTTTCGGTCAACAGCGGCAAGAAAGGGGATCACACGGCACCAAACAGCAACCAAAGCCGAAATCACTCTTGCCTCACGCGTGTTCTCTCAAGTTTCTCTGAATTTTTTGTCTCCCCCGAGTCCCCTCTTTTTTAATCCAAAGGGCCCCTTTTATAGCCTAAAGGAAATCCTTTACGTATCATAAAAATTCTAAGAAAATCTTTTTCCTATCAAGTCCCTTGATTATTGCGATTCCCCTACACGCAAAAGCTAATTGACAATCTGCAGCTTTACTGATTTTAGCTCTATCTTGCCATGAATCTTTCAATCACGCTTGATTTCTTCCCGAGAATATATGTGTCCAACCTATTATCCTTTTGTGATCGAGTTCCCACGATTCTCGTAATATTGCTTTGCAGATTTGATTTTAATAGACTAATTCCAAATTGGCGCTCCATCTTAAGGACTTGGTGCAATTAGTTCAATTAAGTTCAAACGTTCGAGTCCACCCTCCGTTGGTCCGAGATTAAATGCGAGATGCTCCTAAAACTATATGCGACCTATATGAATATGATTTAATATTTTTGGTTAGGGGCGGGGTTGGTCCCCAATTTTTATGCAATAACAAGTCCAAAATTTAGGTGTCAACAGATATCATCTGACCATCAAAGAAAGAGACAAGCCTTGGATCCAATTTTCTGTAGAATTCTTTCATAAACCACTATGCCCCAGCTTTCATGGATAATGATGGTATCCGCATTTTTTCTCGATCCTCTCCCCTAGATATCAAGGAAAAAGAGAGATGTTGGAACCAAAAGAATAATGACAGATTTTGGAAACTTTTGAAAAAGAGCACAATAGAATTTGGGGGAGAGCTTCTTATTGAGAATGCTTTGAGGGATATGGCTTTGTGCTTTGGCTTGATTTACAACTCACGATTCCATTCCTTTATATAGGAATTGGATCTTACAAACACCAGCAATGAGAATTCAATAAAGAAAACAAGACAGCCTCATACGCTTTTATCATAGGCACACAATAAATAATTAACAGAAGTCTTCATTAACTTTCGTTCTGAATCCCGTAGAGAACATGCAGCCCCCGTAAATCATCGTTGTCATGATTCCTTTTTGTCCTCTATCATTATTGATTCGAGCTTTATCAACATAATCAATTTTATTGTTATTTCAACAGCATCCCCTACGATTGATTTTGGAAATCAACACACAAATATCATCTTTATTTTCGAATGATCCGCCTTCATGGTTTAGTTAAATATCCACAATCTAATCTTATGATCCGTAGAAATTAAGCTCAACCTTACTATCTTTGACTTGCTCACAAAGATAGTGATTCTTGATGTCAACGTGTTTGCTCTTACCATGAAAAGCATGAATCTTGGCTAAAGCCATAACCGATTATTATCACACATTATTTTATAAGACCTGGATGTTCATGCATCAATTCACATAGCATTCTACAAAGCCGTATTGCTTGACATGCTGCCGAGGGTAGTGCCATGTATTCTGCTTCAATTGTCGAGAGTGCAATAATTTGTTATTTTTTTTATGACCAAAAATTACCGTTGATTCAGAAAAAAGGCGTTTGCAAAAGTAATTCACATGATTTTTTCTGCTATTTCTTTACACTGGCTGTTTGAAGAATGTGGATTATATATCATGGGATCTAATCAGAATCCAGAAAGAATCTCTTCTAAAGGATTAGCAAATTCTCTGCATTGTACTTGTTTTGTAAATTTTCCAACAAATTGTCTGCAATATACTTGCTCCTTTATAGCATTGTGTCGAGGACACATCAATGGTTCAAAATTTTCCTCGTCAGTAATGTTGTTGTTGCCTGCTCCCCGGGCATGTTTTTATACATTAGCTGTGCAGAGTTGCATGTTTTGCTCTATGTCGTCTCGGGGCTTGTGATGCAGACAGATGTCAACTCCAGCTGCTGGCCTTGGCATTTCTCCAAAGATTTTGAAGGAAGAACCCTGATCGGTAAAAGGGAGTTGCTATAAGATTAATTTATTGACTACAAGATTTAAGAAAGACTGAGAACATTTTACCCATTTTATTTTACATGGTAGTTTCACTCGGTACCATCCGCAGAAATTCAACCTCGCGTTCGGCCATTTTCTTGTGCCAACAGAACATTTCGAAAACCTCCTCAACTCAGGGGCAGAAATCGCCAGTCCAATGATTAAACAATTCAACATTTCCAATGTCATTCGAGCAGAGATGAAAAAGGAAACGAAACGGAC
>JAGVVM010017692.1:0-10793 GCA_019149425.1 Psidium friedrichsthalianum
TTTGCGAGCATGCGTGGACGGCCAGAGCAATCAATCGAAGAAAGCTCCGTGTGGGATTTTACTTCCTTTGTGCTCAACTCGACAATCACAATCGAGAAAATGATCCAATTTTGGAAGCACTTTTAGGGTGCGTATGGTAACGTTTCTGTTCCCGGAACAACTTTTGGAACAGAATATTTTTTTATGTTTCTGTTCCCGGCAACGATTTCAGGGAACAGAAACGCGTTTGGTAACTGCATAAAGTTTCTGTTCTCGAAACAAAAAAGAACAGAAACACGTTTGGTAACTGCATAAAGTTTTTGTACTCGGAAAAAAAAAAAGAACAAAAATGCATTTAATAAAAAATTACCCTATGTAAATGATTCAATTTCTCAATTAATTTTTATTATTTAGAATATTTTTTTGATTTTTAATTATTTTATTTTTAATTATTTTATTTTTTTGGAAAAATTATTTTTTTATTTTTTTGAAAAAATTATTTTTTATTTTTATTTTTTTTTTTTTTTTTTGAAAAAATTATTTTTTATTATTTATTTTTTCAAAAAAAATTAATTTTATTATTTATTTTTTCGAAAAAATTATTTTTTATATTTATATTTTTAATTAGTATTATTATTATTATTATTATTATTATTATTATTATTATTTTTATTATTTCAAAAAAATTATTTTTTTATTTGTAATCATTTTATTTTAAATTAATTTATTTGATTATTTATTTTAATTATTTCGATTTTTAATATTTTTTTATTTTTTATTTTTCAAAAAATTATTTTTTATTCTTTAATTATTTCAATTTTTTATTTTTATTTTTTATTATTTCATTTTTATTATTTCGAAAAATTATTTTTTTTTATTTTTAATCATTTTATTTTAAATTAATTTATTTGATTATTTATTTTAATTATTTCGATTTTTAATCTTTCTTGTTTTTTATTTTTCGAAAAAAAATTATTTTTATTTAATTATCTTATTCTTTAATTATTTTTATTTTTAATTACTTTCAAGAAGGTGTTCCCAATTGTTTCCAAAAAATGTTCCAAATGTGTTTCTAAAAAGTGTTCCGGGAACACAGAAGCAAGTTTTTTTTGTTTCTCATTTCTGCTCCAAAAGTGTTTTTGTTTCTCAAAAGTGTTCTCAGAACACTTTTGGATCACTTTTTTACCATACGCGTTTCTGTTCCCAAAGTGTTCCGAGAACACTTTGGGAACAGAAACACTTTTTCTGGAGCGTTGTCATACGCACCCTTATTCATATCAAAGGACGAAGAATCGAATAATTTCTTAATTCTATCAGTTGTCGACAAGAAATTTCATTTTGAAAAACTCATTTAAAAAAAAAAAAATTGCCAATTTTTTCAAGAATCTATTTAGTGGTGCACACAGCTTGTTCTTCTTTTCACTTTTCACGTTGCTATGTAAATGGATTTTTATCGAAAATGGGAGCTCAAGCAGCTCGGCAACGGCCTTCTAAATCTTGGAGAAGCCGCCGCCGATGAGATTTGAATTTTTTTTTTTTTGTCCGTTAGCTGTCGATTATGTGCATTGTTAGAAGGAGGAGCATCATTGCTTTGCTAGGTGCTTTGCTGCTTTTTTGGTGGGTGCCCTTTCAAAGCTAAAAGTAACAATCGAAGCCTAAAAGTAATAAATAAGATTTTTTCAAAGTTTCAAATGCAACGGGAAATTAGGATGCCACTCGATTTTATTATCCAGGGGTGAGCGGTTCCAAGTTTCATACAAATTTCACCTGGAACCTACCTGTCTATACATATTTTTCATTTTCTGGAACCTATAACTTTCTATGCATACCTTAGAACCTAGAACCTACCCTATTTCGGGTTTCGGGTTTCGCCTAGGTTTCATATATATTTTAGTTGAATAATTACAGTGAATAATCATATTTAATGATCATTACTTGCTGCTAAAATACATTAACTATAACTCATATTTAGATATACAAAAATATAAAACATTAACAAAGTAAAAGTCTCAATGATGAAGTGGTTATGTATTACATACTCATCATCGAACACCATGGAATACCACAAGATGACGTGAAGTCATATGCCAAGAAAAAAATATAAAAACTTGTTTTTGGGTTTCAAGTTTCATTTACCTGAAATATGAGATCAACCCGTAAGAATAGGTTTCTTAATTTTTGAAACATAGAGCCTACCCTCCATACTCTAGAGCCTGAAACAGATTGGTTCCTACCGATTCGGTTCTCCGGATTTTAGTTATACTCTGAAATCATGTCCACCCCTATTATTATCTTAATTAATTCATCCAATTCTAAGCTAGCTTAGATGCGACCCCAAAATAAAATAAAATAAAATAACGCTATCTGATAACTTTCCTAAGCCAGTGTATTGGTGGGCCCCCGCAATTCGATCAGCCCGTACGGTCAGCGACCGAACACTTGCCAGGAGACGACGGCAGAAGTCGCCATAAGGATTTTTTTTTTGTGGTCTTCTTTGGGCAGATGATGACGTCATGAATCCCGTCGTGTCGTCCGTTCCCGGAGCGACCGAAGCGTGTGGGTCTGGGACACAGCTGGCTCCTGGCTGTCCCCGCACGTGAGATTCTAGATAGTTGCCCACGTTTCTCTTTCCTGGGGCCCACAGTCGCTTCCCCCCACTTTCCCCTCCCTTTGTAATATGCGGCCGTCCACTTTCCGACAACGTTCGCCAGAGACAAGTGATTTAACGTAATTATTCCTAACCTAATTTCTAGGATTCTCGACGGCATAATTATTGGTTCATAATTAAAAAAAATATGACAATTAAATAATTTAAAGGTAGGGTCTTATTGGATGGCCAAGAAAGGGTCCTTCTGGATTATTTATTTATTTATTTTGTTTTTTGCCCTTTGCAAGTAGCCTCCTCTACCTCTTCCCACCGAACATAGCACATTTGTCAGAGGAATTATCAAATAAGAACTTGAAATGTCATTATTTTCACAATAAGAGTATAAAGTAGTCTTTGTTTCAAATAAGGATCCGCGGTACTCTTCTTATTTCAAATAAGAATATAAATTGATCATGACTGTTTTAAATAAGGATATGACCTCTTTGGCCGGCCGATTAGCTAAATATTCCAACTAGTCAATGACATTTTCTTCAAGATATAATTTTAACTTAATTTTCAGTTAAATTAAATTAAGATATACAAAAAAAAAAAACAAAGGAGATATAGGCTTGAAATGGACAACCTTTCCAATATGTAATGATATTACTTGCAGCTTTTTTTTTATTCAAGATATGGTTTTTTGATCTTTTGGTTAATGCCAGATAACCCAAATAATTAGAAGCATAAAAACACACCGACATAAAATTTAGGATTAGTACAATGAAAAATCCTAAATTTGCACGCTTGTGACAAATTTACCTCGAACTATTTTTTGACCACGAAAAATTTCAAACCGATACAGTTGTGACAAATTTACTAAAAACTATTTTTTTGATCACTAAAAACCCTAAAATTGATACTTATGCAATAAATTTACCATAAATTAATTTTTTTAACTACAAAAAATCTCAAACTGATATACTCGTGATAAGTTTACCCTCTATTAAATTAGACTAATATCACAAAAAAATTATAAATTGATACACTTGTGATAAACAAAGCATAAAGCCATAAGCTGGTACACCCGTTAATTGTCACGTGTCATACAACTTAGCACTTTAACGGTTAGGTTTAACGAAAATCAACACATAGTAAATTTATCACAGATGTATTAGTTTGGGGTAAATTTATCATAAGTATACCAGTTTGAGATTTTTTGTGGTTTAAAAATAATTTTGGGTAAATTTATCACAGTGTATCAGTTTGGGATTTTTCATGGTATTAACACTAAAATTTAAGTAAGCATACAGTTGGCAGATAGATTTTTACAATATATTTTAGCCACTTCAATTATGCAGTGTGAAGGCATTCGTCTAAAACAAAAATTACATTAAGATATGCAGCTTTGTGTAATTTCTTAAGAATTTGAATGATGCTTTAAAAAAAAATCGTTCAATGTTATTAGAATTGCAGTTCCACACGCCTGCCGAGTTCATGAACGAACAAGGTCTTGCTTGCGTTAGAAAGCTTTTTTCCAAGTCTGCCCATCATTAGGCTCCATTTGCCAAAAACAAGTGGTTTGAAAAATATATTATTAAAAATTATAGCTTGTATCGCTTATAAAAATGAATGAGCAAAAATCACTTTCATCATTTTCATCATCACTAAAATGTTTAGACATGAATTACCGTCGATAATTAAAATAGTGTCCTTTGATTAACCATTTCAAGCGACACAAGTGATCACTTTTAGAAAAAATATTTTTCAAATCATTCATTTTATGCGAAACAAATGGAGCCCAAAAAGAGGAATTTTCCCATAAGGTCATAATGGCAAATCTAGTAGGGTATGTCAAGCTTGAAGCAGTCACAAGATAATATTTATGCTCAAATGCGAAATCACCGAGCTTACCTTCCTCGTAATTAGACAACCTCCAAGAAAATGAAGTTGTCGAGACCCGTGAATCTCTATACCCGAAGTACGGAAAGTCAAGACGTATCGAGTTCACGTGAAAAAACGAGTGGTCGAATCGCATCTCTCGTCGATCAATCAACTATGTTTCGATGCTCAGTTACAAACGAAACGTCCTCCTTTCCAAAAGGTTCCAAATTTTTGGATGACAAGTTGGTACGATTTGGAGATCCGAATTGAAATTTCAACAACTATAACTAGGCGGGAAAGGGGATAATTTGATTAGGTGGGTTTATTCCATTTTGAATATTTCAAGCGGTATGGTCGTCTAGCATATATACATATATATAAATAGATATTAATCTTTTTCCCATTTTAAGTTAATTTTCATCCATTATTCTAGTTAGTCCGTACCGTACCTGAAAAGATAAAAAGCTGACCACCCATAACCGGGTCCCGGTGTCGGGTCAATTCGGCCCAGTCCCACTTTGGCCTCTACTGCTCATCTCATTCCTCTGCTCTCGTTTCAGATAAGAAAAAACCAGCGGGCATGGCGTCCCTGCTCTCGCATCATCTGCGCGTGCAAACCGCGAGAAACGACAGAACTCCTTTTCCAGAAACCACTCCATCCGCCTTTCTTTCCAATTCGAAAACAAGCAACGCCCACATTTGGCTAAGTGCATCTCTTCTTTTCTTATTTTCCCAATGCAACCGGTCTTCCATAGTATAATTTCGCTAGAGATGATCGTTCGCATCGCTTGAAAAGGATCGATCAACGAAAAATGCGCTTAAACATTTTCACCGACGATGAAGTTATAGTTCGCTAATTCGTTTTTCACGAGCGACACGGCGGGGCGGTGATTTTCGAGAAGCATGACCCGTGTTAAAACAGGGGAATGAGCAGTGCAGGATACGGCATTCCAGAAAATGCCGTATCCTGCACTGCTCATTCCCCTGTTTTAACACGGGTCATGCTTTCTCGAAAATCACCGCCCCGCCGTGTCGCTCGTGAAAAACGAATTAGCGAACTATAACTTCATCGTCGGTGAAAATGTTTAAGCGCATTTTTTCGTTGATCGATCCTTTTCAAGCGATGCGAACGATCATCTCTAGCGAAATTATACTATGGAAGACCGGTTGCATTGGGAAAATAAGAAAAGAAGAGATGCACTTAGCCAAATGTGGGCGTTGCTTGTTTTCGAATTGGAAAGAAAGGCGGATGGAGTGGTTTCTGGAAAAGGAGTTCTGTCGTTTCTCGCGGTTTGCACGCGCAGATGATGCGAGAGCAGGGACGCCATGCCCGCTGGTTTTTTCTTATCTGAAACGAGAGCAGAGGAATGAGATGAGCAGTAGAGGCCAAAGTGGGACTGGGCCGAATTGACCCGACACCGGACCCGGTTATGGGTGGTCAGCTTTTTATCTTTTCAGGTACGGTACGACTAACTAGAATAATGGATGAAAATTAACTTAAAATGGGAAAAAGATTAATATCTATTTATATATATGTATATATGCTAGACGACCATACCGCTTGAAATATTCAAAATGGAATAAACCCACCTAATCAAATTATCCCCTTTCCCGCCTAGTTATAGTTGTTGAAATTTCAATTCGGATCTCCAAATCGTACCAACTTGTCATCCAAAAATTTGGAACCTTTTGGAAAGGAGGACGTTTCGTTTGTAACTGAGCATCGAAACATAGTTGATTGATCGACGAGAGATGCGATTCGACCACTCGTTTTTTCACGTGAACTCGATACGTCTTGACTTTCCGTACTTCGGGTATAGAGATTCACGGGTCTCGACAACTTCATTTTCTTGGAGGTTGTCTAATTACGAGGAAGGTAAGCTCGGTGATTTCGCATTTGAGCATAAATATTATCTTGTGACTGCTTCAAGCTTGACATACCCTACTAGATTTGCCATTATGACCTTATTGGAAAATTCCTCTTTTTGGGCTCCATTTGTTTCGCATAAAATGAATGATTTGAAAAATATTTTTTCTAAAAGTGATCACTTGTGTCGCTTGAAATGGTTAATCAAAGGACACTATTTTAATTATCGACGGTAATTCATGTCTAAACATTTTAGTGATGATGAAAATGATGAAAGTGATTTTTGCTCATTCATTTTTATAAGCGATACAAGCTATAATTTTTAATAATATATTTTTCAAACCACTTGTTTTTGGCAAATGGAGCCTAATGATGGGCAGACTTGGAAAAAAGCTTTCTAACGCAAGCAAGACCTTGTTCGTTCATGAACTCGGCAGGCGTGGAACTGCAATTCTAATAACATTGAACGATTTTTTTTTTAAAGCATCATTCAAATTCTTAAGAAATTACACAAAGCTGCATATCTTAATGTAATTTTTGTTTTAGACCGAATGCCTTCACACTGCATAATTGAAGTGGCTAAAATATATTGTAAAAATCTATCTGCCAACTGTATGCTTACTTAAATTTTAGTGTTAATACCATGAAAATCCCAAACTGATACATCTGTGATAAATTTACCCAAAATTATTTTTAAACACAAAAAATCTCAAACTGGTATACTTATGATAAATTTACCCCAAACTAATACATCTGTGATAAATTTACTATGTGTTGATTTTCGTTAAACCTAACCGTTAAAGTGCTAAGTTGTATGACACGTGACAATTAACGGGTGTACCAGCTTATGGCTTTTATGCTTTGTTTATCACAAGTGTATCAATTTATAATTTTTTTGTGATATTAGTCTAATTTAATAGAGGGTAAACTTATCACGAGTATATCAGTTTGAGATTTTTTGTAGTTAAAAAAATTAATTTATGGTAAATTTATTGCATAAGTATCAATTTTAGGGTTTTTAGTGATCAAAAAATAGTTTTTAGTAAATTTGTCACAACTGTATCGGTTTGAAATTTTTCGTGGTCAAAAAATAGTTCGAGGTAAATTTGTCACAAGCGTGCAAATTTAGGATTTTTCATTGTACTAATCCTAAATTTTATGTCGGTGTGTTTTTATGCTTCTAATTATTTGGGTTATCTGGCATTAACCAAAAGATCAAAAACCATATCTTGAATAAAAAAAAAGCTGCAAGTAATATCATTACATATTGGAAAGGTTGTCCATTTCAAGCCTATATCTCCTTTGTTTTTTTTTTTTTGTATATCTTAATTTAATTTAACTGAAAATTAAGTTAAAATTATATCTTGAAGAAATGTCATTGACTAGTTGGAATATTTAGCTAATCGGCCGGCCAAAGAGGTCATATCCTTATTTAAACAGTCATGATCAATTTATATTCTTATTTGAAATAAGAAGAGTACCGCGGATCCTTATTTGAAACAAAGACTACTTTATACTCTTATTGTGAAAATAATGACATTTCAAGTTCTTATTTGATAATTCCTCTGACAAATGTGCTATGTTCGGTGGGAAGAGGTAGAGGAGGCTACTTGCAAAGGGCAAAAACAAAATAAATAAATAAATAATCCAGAAGGACCCTTTTCTTGGCCATCCAATAAGACCCTACCTTTAAATTATTTAATTGTCATATTTTTTTAATTATGAACCCAATAATTATGCCGTCGAGAATCCTAGAAATTAGGTTAGGAATAATTACGTTAAATCACTTGTCTCTGGCGAACGTTGTCGGAAAGTGGACGGCCGCATATTACAAAGGGAGGGGAAAGTGGGGGGAAGCGACTGTGGGCCCCAGGAAGAGAAACGTGGGCAACTATCTAGAATCTCACGTGCGGGGACAGCCAGGAGCCAGCTGTGTCCCAGACCCACACGCTTCGGTCGCTCCGGGAACGGACGACACGACGGGATTCATGACGTCATCATCTGCCCAAAGAAGACCACAAAAAAAAAATCCTTATTGGCGACTTCTGCCGTCGTCTCCTGGCAAGTGTTCGGTCGCTGACCGTACGGGCTGATCGAATTGCCGGGGGCCCACCAATACACTGGCTTAGGAAAGTTATCAGATAGCGTTATTTTATTTTATTTTATTTTGGGGTCGCATCTAAGCTAGCTTAGAATTGGATGAATTAATTAAGATAATAATAGGGGTGGACATGATTTCAGAGTATAACTAAAATCCGGAGAACCGAATCGGTAGGAACCAATCTGTTTCAGGCTCTAGAGTATGGAGGGTAGGCTCTATGTTTCAAAAATTAAGAAACCTATTCTTACGGTTGATCTCATATTTCAGGTAAATGAAACTTGAAACCCAAAAACAAGTTTTTATATTTTTTTTCTTGGCATATGACTTCACGTCATCTTGTGGTATTCCATGGTGTTCGATGATGAGTATGTAATACATAACCACTTCATCATTGAGACTTTTACTTTGTTAATGTTTTATATTTTTTGTATATCTAAATATGAGTTATAGTTAATGTATTTTAGCAGCAAGTAATGATCATTAAATATGATTATTCACTGTAATTATTCAACTAAAATATATATGAAACCTAGGCGAAACCCGAAACCCGAAATAGGGTAGGTTCTAGGTTCTAAGGTATGCATAGAAAGTTATAGGTTCCAGAAAATGAAAATATGTATAGACAGGTAGGTTCCAGGTGAAATTTGTATGAAACTTGGAACCGCTCACCCCTGGATAATAAAATCGAGTGGCATCCTAATTTCCCGTTGCATTTGAAACTTTGAAAAAATCTTATTTATTACTTTTAGGCTTCGATTGTTACTTTTAGGCTTTGAAAGGGCACCCACCAAAAAGCAGCAAAGCACCTAGCAAAGCAATGATGCTCCTCCTTCTAACAATGCACATAATCGACAGCTAACGGACAAAAAAAAAAAAAATTCAATCTCATCGGCGGCGGCTTCTCCAAGATTTAGAAGGCCGTTGCCGAGCTGCTTGAGCTCCCATTTTCGATAAAAATCCATTTACATAGCAACGTGAAAAGTGAAAAGAAGAACAAGCTGTGTGCACCACTAAATAGATTCTTGAAAAAATTGGCAATTTTTTTTTTTTAAATGAGTTTTTCAAAATGAAATTTCTTGTCGACAACTGATAGAATTAAGAAATTATTCGATTCTTCGTCCTTTGATATGAATAAGGGTGCGTATGACAACGCTCCAGAAAAAGTGTTTCTGTTCCCAAAGTGTTCTCGGAACACTTTGGGAACAGAAACGCGTATGGTAAAAAAGTGATCCAAAGTGTTCTGAGAACACTTTTGAGAAACAAAAACACTTTTGGAGCAGAAATGAGAAACAAAAAAACTTGCTTCTGTGTTCCCGGAACACTTTTTAGAAACACATTTGGAACATTTTTTGGAAACAATTGGAACACCTTCTTGAAAGTAATTAAAAATAAAAATAATTAAAGAATAAGATAATTAAATAAAAATAATTTTTTTTCGAAAAATAAAAAACAAGAAGATTAAAAATCGAAATAATTAAAATAAATAATCAAATAAATTAATTTAAAATAAAATGATTAAAAATAAAAAATAATTTTTTCGAAATAATAAAAATGAAATAATAAAAATAAAAATAAAAAATTGAAATAATTAAAGAATAAAAAATAATTTTTTGAAAAATAAAAAAATAAAAAATATTAAAAATCGAAATAATTAAAATAAATAATCAAATAAATTAATTTAAAATAAAATGATTACAAATAAAAAATAATTTTTTTGAAATAATAAAAATAATAATAATAATAATAATAATAATAATAATAATAATACTAATTAAAAATATAAATATAAAAAATAATTTTTTTCGAAAAAATAAATAATAAAATTAATTTTTTTTGAAAAAATAAATAATAAAAATAATTTTTTCAAAAAAAAATAAAAAAAATAAAAATAAAAAATAATTTTTTCAAAAAAATAAAAAATAATTTTTCCAAAAAAATAAAATAATTAAAAATAAAATAATTAAAAATCAAAAAATATTCTAAATAATAAAAATTAATTGAGAAATTGAATCATTTACATAGGGTAATTTTTTATTAAATGCATTTTTGTTCTTTTTTTTTTTTCCGAGTACAAAAACTTTATGCAGTTACCAAACGTGTTTCTGTTCTTTTTTTGTTCCGAGAACAGAAACTTTATGCAGTTACCAAACGCGTTTCTGTTCCCTGAAATCGTTGCCGGAACAGAAACATAAAAAAATATTTCTGTTCCAAAAGTTGTTCCGGGAACAGAAACGTTACCATACGCACCCTAAAAGTGCTTCCAAAATTGGATCATTTTCTCGATTGTGATTGTCGAGTTGAGCACAAAGGAAGTAAAATCCCACACGGAGCTTTCTTCGATTGATTGATTGCTCTGGCCGTCCACGCATGCTCGCAAA
>JAGVVM010017701.1:0-14735 GCA_019149425.1 Psidium friedrichsthalianum
CTGTTACCAATGAAAATTTTGTTAGCAATGGAAATTTGTTATGTTATCAAATGCTTTTTCTTATCAGAAATTAACTTTTAGAGTAAAAGTAGAAAAATCAACTTATACTCAGAAGTAGAATAGAAAAATTAACTTTTGGCTAGAAATGATATTGAAAACATAAGTGTTGCCATGCGAGCCCTTGGCTTTTTCTATTTCCATCCAACCCTTGAGCTTTCAATGATCCACTTTTATAAGCATCTTCAATATTCCGATTGGACATCTTTAGGAGTAAAGAACCATTAGGAGCTGTTAGAAGTATTGCTCTAAGATTAGATGGCCCATACAACCTTTTCCTTGAACATCAGCAAGATTTCCAAAAATGGAGTATGCCGATTTTGTTACATTACTAGATATTTTGATAGTCTGACACAAAAGCCATTTCCAGTTCTCTAACAATTTCCTATTCTTATTTTGTTCTTTCTCAACTATCAACTACTATATTTTTTGTTTCTAACAATTATGTTATGATGAACATATAAACCAACAGTGATTAGCTCCCAATCCGATCCAATCCCACTCAAGAATCGAAAATCAAATCAGGAAGACCAATTTCCATGTAGTACCTCAGTATACTACCTCAAGATTTACTCATTGCTCGCTCGCTTCTTAATCTTTTTGAGTTATAGATGACACATACGCATGGCTTAATTAGAAAATTAGATCAAACAGAACGGTCATGCTAAAATACAAGTACATAACAAAAACGATATCGACAAGCAGCTAATATAGGGCATGACCTTAATAGGGTTTAACTAACTAGATGACACATCGGTTCTCAAGTACAAGTACAATTTCTTGTTATCACGACCCGAAAGAAATTTTCATTTTCGATTGTCGATCGGGTGAACGGATTATTAGGTTAATTAGATTAACTAACCTAATGCGGACTCTCCCAAGCCTACAGAATCGCAATTTTGATTTTTTTTTATCACATGATTTTAGAATTTGGAGTCGCACTAATCGTTTTTTGGTAGGTCGATTAGAAACCTAAATAAAGTATCGGGAGAAATACTTTATTCCTACAAACCAGAGATTATGAGTTCGGGGACTTGGTTACGTTAGATTACTCTAACGCTTTTTCGGTATCAATTTCATGAAAAATCATTTTGGGGTGACTTGGAAAGATTTGGGTCAAACTGACCAAAAGGGTAAAATGGTCATTTTTCAAGGATCGGGAAATGAAAATAGGTCAAACTAGTTGAATGTGGTCATTTCTTATTTCTCACAATTTCTAAGAATTTTTTGAAATTTTCTGAGACAATTTACCCATAGGGGCAAGATCGTCATTTTGAAAAGATTAGGAAGAGAATCATCCAAAAATAGGATTGACCAGTCGAAATGGCCCGTTTCCTAGTTTTTGAAATTTTTGAGAATTTTCTGGGATCTTTCAAGACAATTTTCCCATAAAGGGCAAAATCATCATTTTGAAAATATTAGGAAGGAAATCATCAAAAATAGATTGCCCAGTCGAAATGATCCGTTTCCTAATTTTTGAGATTTTTCTAAATTTTATGAATTTTCCGAGACAATTTTACCCATAAGGGGGCAAAATCGTCATTTTGGAAAGATCGGGATGGAAATTCATCAAAATAGGATTGGCCAGTCGAAATGGTCCGTTTCCTAATTTTTGAGATTTTTCTGAATTTTCTGAATTTTTTCGAGATAATTTACCTATAAGGGGCAAAATTGTCATTTTGAAAAGATCGGGAAGGAGAATCATCAAAAATAGGATTGACCATTCGAAATGGCCCGTTCCTAATTTTTGAGATTTTGAGAATTTTCTAGAGTTTTCCGAGACAATTTACCTATAAGGGGCAAAATCGTCATTTTGGAAAAACCAGGAAAGAATTTCATCAAAAATAGGATTGGCCACTCGAAATGGCCCGTTTCCTAATTTTTGAGATTTTTGAGAATTTTTAGAGTTTTCCGAGACAATTTTACCCATAAGGGGCAAAATCGTCATTTGGAAAAAACTAGGAAAGAATTTCATCGAAAATAGGATTGGCAGTCGAAATGGCCCGTTTCCTAATTTTTGAGATTTTTGAGAATTTTTGGAATTTTCCGGGAAATTTTGGAGTTTTTTAGAAGAATTTTTTTTTTATGATTTTTATAAATTTTTTTATTAATGTTTTTTAATGATTTCGCTTTTCTGAATGTAACGTATGAATGGCAATGAATGCATGAGTGAACAAAAATGAATTCAATGACATAAATAATTAAAGGAATGCAGTGAAAGGCATGCGAAAAATTAAGATTGAATTTCCCTATATGCGAAATTTATCTAATCAATTAAAACCTGTAGAATAATATTAATGTGACTATAATATAACATGCAAAACAATATACTCTAATTACGTGAATGACGTAACATAATGACGGGAAAAATATGGCATGACAAAATAATGCAAATAACATGACACGGATCAATGACATAGCAAAAATGTTGACATGATGGGATAAATGCAACAAACTATATGACATATCAAAATATACATTCTAACCTATACGACATGCATATAAAATAAAACACATTATCTAAATGCAGGACATGAGATATTCTAAATTATATGAATGCATATGCACAAGATATTTTTTGTATTTTTTTTTCAAATTTCTCTGATTTTGAATTTTTTATTAAAAAAAAAACCCGGATCGGATTCGGGCCTCCACGGGCCGAGTTCCACGCTGACTAGGCTCAAAGCATGAGCCCAGTCCGGACTATAGCAAGAAGGGAATGGGATAGGCCCAAACTCAACTGATCCAACCCAGTGCAATTTCATTTTAAAACGGGCCAACAATACAATAAGCCCATCCGAGTCAAAGACTTACCTGGATGACCTAGCACTCACTATCGCCAGCCTGTCCACTCGGCCCGACGTCCTTCTTCTCCCTAGCCCGGTCCACGAAAATTCCCAAGGGAAAACGTTAAACCCTTGATTATATGCTGCCAAAGCTGGAGCAAACACCGCCCCATTCGAAACCCAACCCGTTGATGAATCCCGAATGCCATGCTGTGAGTAAGGTGCGTATGGTAACGCTTCAGAAAAGTGTTTCTGTTCCCAAAGTGTTCTCGGAACACTTTGGGAACAGAAACGCGTATGGTAAAAAAGTGATCCAAAAATGTTTCGAGAACACTTTTAAGAAACAAAAACACTTTTAGAGCAGAAATGAGAAACAAAAAAAACTTGCTTCTGTGTTCCCGGAACACTTTTTAGAAACACATTTGGAACATTTTTTGAAAACAATTGGGAACACTTTCTTGAAAGTAATTAAAAATAAAAATAATTAAAGAATAAGATAATTAAAATAAAAATAATTTTTTTCGAAAAATAAAAATAAGAAAGATTAAAAATCTAAATAATAAAAATAAATAATCAAATAAATTAATTTAAAATAAAATGATTAAAAATGAAAAATAATTGTTTCGAAATAATAAAAATAAAATAAAAATAAAATAAAAATTGAAATAATTAAAGAATAAACAATAATTTTTTGAAAAATAAAAAATAAAAAATATTAAAATCGAAATAATAAAAATAAATAATCAAATAAATTAATTTAAAATAAAAATGATTAAAAATAAAAAATAATTTTTTCGAAATAATAAAAATAAAATAATAAAAATAAAAATAAAAAATCGAAATAATTAAAGAATAAAAAATAATTTTTTGAAAAATAAAAAATAAAAAATATTAAAAATTGAAATAATTAAAATAAATAATCAAAAAATTAATTTAAAATAAAATGATTAAAAATAAAAAATAATTTTTTTTGAAATAATAAAAATAAAATAAATAATAAAAAAATTAATTAATTAAAAATATAAATATAAATATAAAAAATATTTTTTTCAAAAAAAAATAAAAATAATTTTCCAAAAAATAAATAATTAAAAATCAAAAAATATTCTAAATAATAAAAATTAATTGAGAAATTGAATCATTCACGAAGGTATTTTTTATTAAATGGCATTTACCTCAAAGTTGTATCCAAATATACTTTTCAATTACTGTTTATCAAATAGTATTTGCATTCAATTATGTAATTATATGTTTATCTACTTGGAATCATTTATGTATGACTCATAATTGTAATTTTTCTATCTATGGAAGACATATTTCATGTTCTCATTGCTCAATTCTAATTTGTCTTTTCTTTCATTTTTTTTATTGTTGATCTCATCCATATTGAAAAAATTAGGAATATAATTTTTTTTGTAGTTAATAAATGCATTTTTGTTCTTTTTTTTGTTCTGAGTACAAAAACTTTATGCAGTTATCAACGCGTTTCTGTTCCTTTTTTGTTCCGAGAACAGAAACTTTATGCAGTTACCAAACGCGTTTCTGTTCCCAGAAATCGTTGCCGGGAACAGAAACATAAAAAAGTGTTTCTGTTCCAAAAGTTGTTTCGAGAACAGAAACGTTACCTTACGCACCTAAACATCCTTTTTTTTTTTTTTTTTACGTCAAGGTATTTCTCTCCAAAAGGAGAACAAAGCCATCGTTGGTGATGACATTGATTGCTTCATAGCAGAACCGGACGAGACCACGCTTACATGTTGGAGAACCGGTATTCTTAGGGTCTGTTTGGTAACGTTTCTGTTCCAAAAAAGTGATTCTGATTAAAAACACTTTTTTGATTCTGTTCTTTTAGAGAATCAGAATGCGTTTGGTAACTACATAAATTTTTGTTTTTTTGCCCAAAAGTAATCCTAAAAAATGATCCTAAAAAAGTGTCGTGGGAAGAGGCTGAGAAGTCCATCTTTGAAAAGTGATCCTAAAAAAGTGTTCTTTTTTGAGAAACAACTTTTTTTTGTTTCTGATTTTTGTTCCAAAAGTGTTCCCGGGAGCAGAATCAGAAACAGAATTATTTGCGTTACCAAACATGTTTCTGTTCCCAAAGTGTTCCCGGGAACAGAAACAGAGGAACAGAAACGTTACAAACAGACCTTACTTGTCCAGTTCTAGGTGGCAGGATCAAAGTACTTCTCACCCCATAGACGTTCCATCATCTTTGACTCATCAACACCAAACTTGGAGGTGTACATCATGGCAAAATTGTGAGAATAAATACTCACCCATGCAGACCAGGGAGATATGAAGGCAGAAGACAAGGACTCGGCGTGGTCATCTTGGTCCTGCTTCAAGGGTTTCTCCATCCAACATTGAATAAGTACTTCAACTACTCCCATTGCCAAGAGAGACCCCAAGCTTCGAACAGCTTCTAAGCATGGAGGGGTTTTCCCTCGTTTAATATTTGTTGGATGATTCGCAAGAGACCCTTTGATCTCTTTTCTTGAGAAAGATGTAAGTAATATAGGCATGCCAATTCAGCCTTCATAGAGTCGATGTCAAATTCATCATCAGACACAAAGCTCTCAGCCTCTACATGGATAAGTTCATTGTTGACTTTGAACGATATGAATTGCTTTCTTTGTCTTGTCTGGAGCCTGTTCACAACCTCTTCAACAACCGACTTGCTTAGATGCCATCGCTTGTATAATTCTGCAGATCCAACCCGCTAATACCACCAACTTTTGTGAGGGCTTGTTGCCATGTCTCTATATCCTCGGAGCTGAGCTTCTTCTTCTTATTCCCATCTTCAGGTTTAGAGGTGTTTTCCACCATTTTGCAAGCACACGAAGGCACCAGTGACTCGAAGTGTAGCTTGAGGGGAAGTTGGTATGTAGATCCTAGACTCATTAATCGCTTGAAGAATGTTGCCACCAACTCTTTCACCCGGTCGAAACTCTTCGTTATCAATGCAAACATGAATCCCAGCATCAACCAAGGCATTGTAGAGGGTATCGGTGAACCCACAACGAGTATCCGGCCCTCTAAAACTCAAGAACGCCTGGTACTTACCTCCTAAAGGATTGCTAGTGCCCATTCCTGTCTCTAATATTGCCATAGGAGCTCACTTCACACTTAGCAGGGTCACTCCAAAGACTTCTGTCCTTTGTGACTCCCCAATGAAGATCCCTCTCCTCCTTGGCTCACTGCAGCATCTTCTTCCCTGGATGACTACCGTGCAGACTTCGTCGCTCCGCCATCCAGTAGCCATGAAGGACGAACCCTCAGCTTCGTCGGGCTGGCCCAACTTCGGCTTCGCTCAGCCGCCGCATCGCCATTGCTATCGGGACTTTGCCGCTGCTGGTTTGGGAGCTCGCCACCGCTGGTTCGGGACTTTGTCGCGGTTGGATGGTAGTTGTGAGACCGTGGTGGTGTACGTCTGGTCGGGCGAGCTCCAAACTCCTTGCTCTCGTTTTGTCGAGGTCCCACCAGCTCTGCCCTTCTCCCCACGTGCCTTCGTCGCAGGGGCTCACCGAGGATTCAACGCCTCCTTTCGTACGAAACCGCACCGGCCTGAACGACACCGCCACCTCCCACCGGACCAGGTCGCACTATCGAGACAACCCACGACTAGTCAGACGAAGTCGAGGCGGCGCCTAGTTCTCACTCTCTACTCCTACCTCTCCCTTCTGTGAGAAGCAGACTAGAGCTCCTATTCAACCTTCGTTGTTTTTGTTCAACTTCGTTCCTGTGGCCTCCTTCAAAGAGAATAAGTGTCCTGATCAACAATAACTTCGGGTTGACCAACGAATTCTCGCGTACGAACAATTGAGCGTCTGTTAAAGATCCATTCTCCGAGAGGGACTTTGGTTCTCCATCGACAAAACTCCTCGGAGTTGGCTCTGTTAGGATACACGTGTGAGTTGTGTTAGAGAAGTCCCACATCGGAAAATTGATGTGGTCTGGAGCAGTTAATATATCCAAGTTGGCCCATAACTCATTGGCTTAAGCTTTTGAGTGAAGGTGGGTCCAACTGGATATATTGATGGGCTCGGACTTGGGCTCCCTCTTGGCGATCTCCCCGAGTAAAAGTATCGGACTTCTGCTGCGTGCTCCAAACAAATGGTATCAGAGCCGATGGTTGATTGGTGGCCCACTCCCAATATGTATCGGTGTTTGGTGAATATCTCAAGGAAGGAATCTGGTGACCAACCCGGTTTCCGGGCCCGCCCCACCCGATGGGCGTTGATGGAGATTCAAGTTGAGATATGTTGGTGCGGAAGGATACTTGAATTAAGGGGAGCAGACCTAACACTGGAGCTCACACATGAGGGGGAGATTGTTAGGATACACGTGTGAGTTGTGTTAGAGAAGTCCCACATCGGAAAATTGATGTGGTCTGGAGCAGTTAATATATCCAAGTTGGCCCATAACTCATTGGCTTAAGCTTTTGAGTGAAGGTGGGTCCAACTGGATATATTGATGGGCTCGGACTTGGGCTCCCTCTTGGCGATCTCCCCGAGTAAAAGTATCGGACTTCTGCTGCGTGCTCCCAACAGGCTCTTCGCATCCCCTTCCTCGCCATCGTAGATTTTCGCCAGACAAAACACTGTTCACTGGTCTAGGAACGAGACGGCCATCTTCGCTTTGGGTTTAGAAGTCCCTTTTTTTTTGGTTTCAAAGCCGAAGATGATGATCATGATGGCTTTCTTTGGGTGGTTGTTGCTGTGCATGTGCTTGTCCTTTGCCGTGTTGACGATGTTCCTGATTCCCAGCACTAGGTTGCCCTTCGTCTGGAACTTGGCATTCTCCTTAATTCCAGTCAATCTGAGCAACTATCACTTCTTCTCGCCTTCAGAGCTCTCCTCAGGCCACAGATCAATTCCAACAAAACTAACACCTGTCATCGATGATCATGAACTAGGGCGGGGTCCTGCGGCTGCGAGAACTCGAGGCCAGCTTCGACGCCCTCTTGCAGTTCACCCCCTTGTAGAACGCATTCCAGAGTGTTGCACAGCCGAAATAGTCGACGATCCCGTGTAGCTTCTACTCCCGCGATTAATGGAGAGTCTTCATATGCATTTAACTGGCCCTGGTCGCTTCGAAGATGCAAGCGAGCTGGGCTTCATTTCCCTCCGAAGAGAATCAGCAGCCATGTCTCCATGTCAAAACGCCACATGCTCCTTGATGCAACGGAACTTAACTCAAGGTATTTCCCAGGCGAAACAGGCCTCGATTATCCCTCCTCCGTTAAATTAGGCTTTGTCGAAGTCTAAGGCATTCAAATTACTTTAACGGTAGCGCACGTACGGGCAGAGAAGCTTGTAAATTTGGACCATCGAGTGAAGCTCCCTAATGCATTGTGACGATATAGGGCCTGCATGATGCATGAGTCCTAACCCCAGCGATTACTAGTGATTGGACCCCGCATCATTGCACAACATGGGCTTTGGCTTGCTTCCTAAATCCAGGGAGCTGTTTGGCACCATGCCCTTGGGTGTAAACCACTTTGGGTTCCAAGGCTAGAGCGTCGGAGGCAACAAAAGGCTCGATGAGCTATTGGCTTTCGAAATGCCAAACTTTCAGCAGCTTCGGCAACAATGGGTCATCTTGAAATCGTACTGGACATTGTCGAGAAGGGTAGAAGTAACATGATGGCAGAGATTCAAACGGTTGGCGTGAATTAGCTGAGTTATGTTAGTGGACTGGGGGGACGGGGTTATCGTGTTAGGGGAGTGGCCCGACGACAGGAGGCTTATTAATGAATGGCGGATGCCCCTGTTGGCGTGTGAAGCCAAAAATATTATATTAAGGGCTTTTTTGTCTTTTCTCCTTTTTTTTTGCTTCTAGGTTAAAAGATACACCTCTTATATTAGTGATGTAAAAGGTTGTAGCCGTCACGAGAGCAAAAAAAAGAGAAGCGCAAAGTTAGCGAATAGAGAGAAAAAGAAAAAGAGAGGCCGTGACGGCTTTGAGTGTTCTCAATCTCTTTGTGCCCTGATCTTGTGAGAAGATCGTGAATTGTATTCCTACTTTTCTTGAAGACTAGTGGATTCGCAGAGTGCCTCTGCGCGGAGACGTAGCCCAAGTTTGGGTGAACTTCGATAACAAATTCTCTGGTGTGTTCTTCTGATTTTGTTCTTTTATTGATATATCTGCTACTGTGGATTGTTTGCTTGGGTTATTTTTCTGGAATTGGTGTGCGATTCCTAACAACTGGTATCAGAGCCTGGGTTGGTAATCGAAAATATAGAGGGTTTTTCGGTGACGTTTGATTGAAAGCAAACAGTATGGCAGAAGATAAAATCAGAATCGATAAATTCGATGGACAGGATTTCGGATGGTGGAAACTCCAAATAGAGGACTATCTTTATCAGAAAGATCTCTATGCACCACTTGAGGGTTGGAAACCCGAACTCGCAGAAGTGGATCCAACAGCAGAATCGGGATGGAAAATTCTTGATCGAAAGGCATTAGGTGCGATTCGTCTTGGCTTGACGAAAAAGACAGGGTACCACATCGCGAAAGCAAAGACTGCAAAAGAAGCCATGGATATTTTAACGAATATCTATGAGAAACCGTCCACATCAAATCAGATATTTTTGCTTAAAAAATTAGTTAATATGAAGTTATCTGACAGAGGATCTGTTGCAGAGCATATTAACAGTTTTACGCAGGTCACAGGTCAGTTGGAATCCGCAGGCATAAATCTGGATATGAAACTGCAAGCTTTACTGTTCTTATGTTCCCTTCCAGAAAGCTACAACACCGCGGTGCAAGGAATTTCGAGCACCATGAAGGATGATTTAACTCTGGATGATGCTGTGAGCAGCATCATGGATGAAGAGATGCGAAGGAAAGTCTCAGGTGGAGATAAGTTTTCAGCATCTACATCTTCAACGGCATTAGCAGTGGAGAACCGTGGGAGAAGTAAAAGCAGAGGAAAATTTAGCGGGCGTGGCAGGTCACATTCAAGGGGGAAAAAGAGGTTGCAAAAGATGAGTGCTGGTTCTGTCACCAGATGGGACACCGTAGATTTCAGTGTGAAGCCTACAAAAAGAAGCAGCGAGATGAGAATCAAGGAGCTAATATGGTTAGCGATGAACCTTTGCTAGAGAACTTGTGTTTGTCAGCAGGGTTTGACTTGACAACAGATAAGTGGTTTCTTGACTCTGGTGCTTCTTTTCATTGTACCTCGCAAAGAGATATATTTGCTGATTATGCCAGTGGAGATTTTGGGCAAGTGGTTGTGGGAAACGGCCATATGTGTCCGATTGTAGGAAAAGGAACTGTGATTGTAAATATCTCAGGTGGAAGGCGACTAATTTTGCGTGAAACTAGACATATTCCTGAGTTGAAGAAAAATCTGATCTCAACTAGTAAACTT
This sequence comes from Psidium friedrichsthalianum, assembly GCA_019149425.1. NCBI lineage: Eukaryota > Viridiplantae > Streptophyta > Magnoliopsida > Myrtales > Myrtaceae > Psidium > Psidium friedrichsthalianum. The sequence goes on from JAGVVM010017701.1 coordinate 10,222, forward strand.
GATCAAGAAGGCATGGTAACGACTTTTGGTTGCGGAGAGTGGAAGATAACATCAGGAGCAAGAGTAGTAGCAAAGGGAAAGCGTACAGGTACACTTTACCTTCTCCAGGGAGACAATATCAGCGATATAGTTGCAACTACAGTGGCTACAGGTAATTTATCTACTCTTTGGCATTATCGTTTGGGACATCTTGGTGAAAAGGGTGTAAAGCAGTTACACTCAAGAAAATTGCTTCCAGGTTTGCAAAAAGTTGAGCTAGATTTCTGTGAGAGTTGCATTTATGGAAAACAAAAGGCGGTTAGTTTTCAATTAAATGGGCGACAGAATAAAGGGCAAAAGCTAGAGTTGGTTCATACTGACGTGTGGGGACCAGCTCAGGAGCTCTCTTATGGTGGTAAGAGATATTTTGTCACTTTCATTGATGATGCGACAAGAAAGACTTGGGTCTATGCTCTCAGAGAAAAATCAGAAGTATTCGGGGTGTTCAAAATATGGAAGACCATGATAGAAAAAGAGACAGGTTATCAGATTAAAACTCTGAAGTCTGATAATGGCGGTGAATACACGAGTAAAGAATTTGCAGAATACTTAGGCGGGAAGGCATACATGGGTTGAAGACGGTTCCTAGAACTCCTCAAGAGAACGGTGTAGCTGAGAGGATGAACCGGACTATTTTGGAGCGTGCAAGATGCATGAGACTACATGCAGGTCTCCCACTTCACTTATGGGCTGCTACAGTTGATGCAGCTGTATATTTAATTAATAGGAGTCCATCTAGTGCGCTGGATGGAGGAATACCGCAAGAGCAGTGGTCAGGTACAAAAGTCAATTATTCATATCTAAAAGTTTTTGGTTGTATTGCATATGCTTTGATTGATAGAGAGGACAGGAAGAAGCTTGATGCTAAGTCCCAGAAGTGCGTCTTTATTGGATATGGCGGTGATGAATATGGATATAGGCTTTGGGATTATGAGAATAACAAAGTCATTCGCAGTCGCAATGTGGTGTTCCATGAAGAAAAGATGTACAAAGATCGTCAGACAGAGCATGAGACCGCAATAGAGCCAGAATATGTTGAGCTGGACACGACTCCTGTGAAGATGATTTTACCAGATCAGAGAGTACCTGAAGAGAAGGTTCAAGAGGAGCACACTATTAATGAGCAGACAGTTCAAGAGGAAGACAGTGATCCAGAACAGACTAACGACCCTGAAGTATCTGTTTTGAGGAGATCTACACGTGTGAGAAAGCCAAAGGTAATTTTTGATCCATCAGCTAATATTGTTCTAAGTCATGTCTTATATACAGATTCGGGAGAGCCGGAGACTTATGATGAGGCAAAGAAAGACACATCTCACATGCAGTGGGAGCGTGCTATGAAAGACGAGATGAGCTCGTTACTTCAGAACAAAACTTGGGAGTTGACCGTATTGCCCGCTGATAAAAGGGCTTTGTTAAATAAGTGGGTGTATAGGATCAAAAATGAAGCTGACGGTAGTATCAGATACAAGGCGAGACTTGTAGTAAAGGGCTTTTCTCAAAAAGAAGGGATTGACTACTCCGAGATATTTTCACCAGTAGTGAAAATGACATCAATCAGAGTTTTGCTGAGTATAGTTGCAGTGGAGGATCTTTATCTCGAGCAGTTAGATGTAAAAACGGCATTTTTGCATGGTGATCTAGATGAAGAGTTATACATGGCGCAACCTAGAGGTTTTGAGGTCAAAGGTAAAGAACACATGGTGTGTCGCTTGAAGAAAAGCTTGTATGGCTTGAAACAAGCTCCACGGCAATGGTATCTAAAGTTTGATGGTTTTATGGAAGAAAAAGGTTTTGCACACTGTGAGGCTGATCATTGTGTTTATTTTCGCAAGTATAGCGATGGTGATATTGTGTATCTCTCTTTATATGTTGATGACATGCTAGTGGCTAGTTCTAATATGAAGAGAATCGCAGAAGTGAAGAAGATGTTAGCATCGCAGTTTGCTATGAAAGACTTGGGAGAGGCCAAGAATATTTTAGGCATGAAAATCATCAGGGATAGAAAAAATAAGAAATTATGGTTGTCACAGGAAGACTATGTGAATAAGGTGTTAAAGAGATTTAACATGGAAAAGGCAAAACCGGTTGCGACTCCTCTAGCGAGTCACTTCAAACTTTCCAAGGATATGTGTCCGAGTACTCAGATTTCAAAAGATGAGATGGCGGTAGTTCCATACGCATCAGCAGTGGGAAGTTTGATGTATGCCATGGTGAGCACGAGACCAGACATTGCACAAGCAGTGGGAGTTGTGAGTCGATATTTGCAGAACCCGGGTAAAGAGCATTGGAATGCAGTAAAATGGATATTGAGATATCTAGCAGGTACATCAAATTACTCTCTTTGTTATGGAGGTACATCTCTAGAATTGCAGGGTTATGTTGATGCAGATCACTCGGGTGATCGAGATAGTGGTAAGAGTACCACTGGATATGTCTTTACAGTTGCAGGTACAGCAGTGAGTTGGGTATCTCAACTACAGAAAATAGTGGCTCTATCGACGACAGAAGCAGAGTACGTGGCGATCACGGAAGCCTCCAAGGAAATCATGTGGTTACAGATTACATGGAGGAGTTACATCGAAAGCAGCCAGTGAGCACATTGTGGAGTGATAGTCAAAGTGCAGTGCACTTAGCAAAGAATGCAGCTTATCACTCAAGAACTAGACATATCAAGAAGCGTTATCACTTCATCAGGTCAGCATTGAAAGACAACGAGTTAAAGCTACAAAAGATTGATAGCTCAAAGAATCCAGCTGACATGTTTACCAAGGTAGTAGACAGAGAGAAGCATACTTTTGTACTACTACTATTGGTATTACTCCATGTTAATTGATGAGGAGTAACGCAGAGGCACAAGTTTCAGTTACTAGCTTTTTTGAAGAGGATGGATGCAAAGCTGCTTGGTGCATCAGATATATTTGTCTTCAAGTGGGAGATTGTTGGCGTGTGAAGCCAAAAATATTTATTAAGGGTTTTTTTTTCGTTTCTCCTTTTTTTTTTTTTTGCTTCTAGGTTAAAAGATATACCTCTTATATTAGCGATGTAAAAGGTAGTAGCCGTCACGAGAGCAAAAAAAGAGAAGCGCAAAGTTAGCGAATAGAGAGAAAAAGAAAAAGAGAGGCCGTGACGGCTTTGAGTGTTCTCAATCTCTTTGTGCCCTGATCTTGTGAGAAGATCGTGAATTGTATTCCTACTTTTCTTGAAACTAGTGGATTCGCAGAGTGCCTCTGCGCGGAGACGTAGCCCAAGTTTGGGTGAACTTCGATAACAAATTCTCTGGTGTGTTCTTTTGATTTTGTTCTTTTATTGATATATCTGCTACTGTGGATTGTTTGCTTGGGTTATTTTTTGGAATTGGTGTGTGTGATTCCTAGCCACCCCCCTTTTTTTTGCCAGATCTCCAGCCATCTCCCCAAAAAAAGATCTTTTCCGTTGAATCCCCTCCCTCCCGAGACCTCCCCAGACGTGCCCTCGTCTTTTACTTAGAAGCCCCACTCCTCCCACTTGAATATTTTTCTTGCTTTCTTATCATTGTGTCTCCCACTCCTTTCTTTTGTTTTGTCTTTCGGTCATTCATCCTTTTACTCCACTCACGTTTGTCTCCATTCTACCACTGAAAGCCCCCCTGAGAAATATCTTTTGCTCCCGTATCTGAAGATTTTGCAAGTTGTAGACCATTAAATTTCAATCCGCAGTACCAACAACTATGAGGGGATGTCTAACAAAAAAAGCATAGCAACGCTCAGGCAACTGTTGAATATGAACTGGATTGACTTATCTTGTGTCCCAGTATCTCAATGTCTTGTCCCAACTTCCAGTAACTAATAGGTTCATCTCAGGTATCCATGAAATCTCTTTTATTGGCGCATCATGCATGGGCACAGTCATTGGTTGGCCACCAGACAATGGCTACATTTTGACTTGCTTGTCACAACCACTAGAAAGACGGTTGTTCCATCATCCTTCCAAGTTGAGCACAATACTGGCTGCTCATGGGATACGGATGCCTTTGGTGTAGTGCTAACATTTGTTCCACTCCGCACAATCTCCCAGAACCTGATATCTCCATTTATGGTACCAACTAACAGATATGCACACCAAATAGGATGAAAATCAATGTCCGTCAGGTGCAATCCCTCCTGCTGACACTCTTTCTAACTGTAGAGCCATATCCTGGGAGAAAACCCGCGACTGTGACTTGATTCGGTTTAACCCTGACATCAACATTTCGAGAAAAAGCACAAATGATAAATTGAATTCGGAAAACCGAACGCAACAACAGAAAATGCACCATCATGCCGTTGAAAAATTTGTACTATTAGAGGACGATGTCACGACTCTAGAAATGCAAAAATCGAAAATTACAGAGCTAAAATGAATTTTCTATAATTTTTTCAATTAATCTAAAGATGAGATTAACAAAGTAATTCCCGATTCTAAATAATTTTTGTAGATCTTCTTTGGTCAAAATG
>JAGVVM010017703.1:0-14300 GCA_019149425.1 Psidium friedrichsthalianum
TTCATCTTGCATACTTTATGCCACTCCTTTTTATCACATGATTAGCCTCTTCATAAGTTTTTGGCTCTCCTACATCGGTGAGTAACACATGCTTATGCGGTTGATATCTTTGTGATGGTTTAGCTCTCTTTCTAATCTCTAACTTGAGGTAGGACTGGTTCTTCTTGCTCAACTGGTTCAACTGGTTGCTTTTGCTCAACTGATTCACCCGCCTCCATTGAAGAATCAAACATTCTGTGAGGATTCACATCTTCATGATTTTCATGCACTTCTCCCCTTGATTTTCACTCAATATAGTCGGAGGATTTGGGCTGAAATTAACCCTGTGTTAAGCTACATTCTTTGGCTTCCCTGGCTTGTTGATGTCTTTAATGGTTTGATGTTCAAAGAATACCATATCTCGGCTTCTGATGACTTTCTTGAAGCTGGATCCCATAATCTGTAGCCAAACTCTTCATATCCATAACCCAAGAAGATACACTGTTTAGACCTGTCATCAAGCTTGGATCTCTCATCTCTTGGAATATGTACAAATGCTGGCAAGCCGAACACTTTCAGATAATTGTAGGAATATCTTTCCCACTCCAAACTCTTTGCAGAACATCCCCCTTAAGAGAACTGATGGAGAAAGATTTATCAAGTCCATGGCCGTTCTCATCTCTTCACCCCAGAATGACTTAGGCAACTTCGCATGAGATAGTATACCGAATCCAATCATTAATCGTCCAGTTCATTCCCTCTGCCACTCCATTCTGCTGTGGTGTTTTCGGAATAGTCTTCTCAAACTTGATGCCATAATCTCTACAATAATACTCAAACGGGCCTCTATATTCTCCACCGTTGTCGGCTCAAATACATTTCAACTTCTTTCCGATTTCTCTTTCCACGTTGACATGAAATTGTTTGAAAGCCGCAAGCACCTGGTCTTTAGATTTCAAGCAAAAAACCTACACTTTTCTAGAGTAATCATCGATAAATGTTACAAAATATAATGCACCGCTAAGTGTTCTAGCATCCATGCAACAAATATTAGTGTGAACTAAATCAAGTACATTAGATTTTGTGCTTGGAGAGGAACTCTAAAATGAGAATTGATGTTGCTTACCCATTATGCAATGAGTACATTTTGTCAGATTTTTCTCCTTCAATAGTAGAAAAGTCTTTCTAATAAGAGTCTCAAGTCCTTTCTTGCTAAGATGACTAAGCCTCATGTGCTATAGATCAATTGAGGAGTCTTCCACTGCATTTATCTCCTCTCTGATCACTTTGCTTCCATGGTGTAAAGAGTGCATTTCTTCTTGCCTTTTGCCACTACCATAGAGCCTTTAGTCAATTTCCATTTGCCATCTTAGAAAAACTGCCGTAGCCATCGTCATCTAAGGCACCTGTAGAGATAAATGGAGTCGAATATCCATAACATGTCTCACATTTCTTAGAAGTAATTGCATCCTACATCGGTCTCCAAGTGAATATCTCCTATGCCAATAGCATTAGAAACACCATTGTTTCACATCCTATCAGAACCAAATCACTGCCACGATAAGATGTAAAATAATCACATCGTGAGGTGACATGAAAAGAAGCTGTAGAATCAACCACCCAACTAGAGTCTTAACATGTAAGGTTTGCACAACCATCATCACAAATGAAGACAATATCACCATCGGATGCAGCTGCTGTTGTAGCTTGATTTTCTTCTTTCTTTTTATCTTCATTTCTATCATGGAATTTATCTCTCTTTGGTTGCCAGCACTCTTTGGCATAATGTCCCATTTTGGTACAATTGTAACACTTCATACTTCTCCTTGGCCTTGACTTCGATTTTCCTCTTGACTTGCCCCTGTCATTACTTTGAAATTTTCTTGATTGACTTTTTGACCTGTTTTCTATGAAAAGTGCCTCCGATCTAGAAGCATAGTTCAAGCATTTTCTCCTTGTTTCTTCATTGAACAAACTTTCTTTAACCATGCTCATAGAAAGCACACCACAAGGAGCCGAATTATTTAATGCCATAACCAATGTGTCCCAACTATCAGGAAGAGTACCAGTAACAAATGTAATTGCTTCATCACCTAAATCAATCTCAGACTTGTCAATTGATTTACAACATCTTGAAATTCACTCAAGTGTTTCCGACATATTACTTCCCTCATTGAATCTGAAGTTCACAAGTCGTTTGACTAGAAGAGCTTTATTTTGCGGGTTCTTCTCTCATAGAGATCTTGTAGTTTATTTCACAAAACATCTGCTTTGGTTTCTTGAGCAACATGATGAAATACCTATCATCAATCCATTGTCGAATAACTCAACTGTCTTCCGATTCATTCGCTCCAGTCTTTGTCATCCTTGTCTCCTTGAGATTCGTCACTGTCGATGGATCAAACAAATCTTTGCAATATAATATGTCTTCCATCTAAGGCTTCCATATAGAGTAATTAGAGGCATTCAATTAAACATGGTGCTACTTAATTCTTCCATCTAACGTTGGAGTCTCAACACAAGCTCTGATACCACTCTGTTGGGGAAAAACGGGCAGCACTTCGCTTCTAATTAAACTAATCCAGGATAAAAATATACCCCTAATTTACCACCTAATCTAGCAACAATCGATAATTATATCCAGTCAAATAGCCTTATGTAGAATGATAAAAATAACACACTAAGATTTACGTGAAAAATTCGAAATGGGAAAAATCACGGATGACCCAAAATCCTTTACTAATCACCAAGATATAGCAGATATACAAAAGGATCTCTTTCAGTCACACACTAGAGGCTCTACATAAACATTATAAGAATATTTCATCACTACAAAGGTGGAATAATACATAGAGTAAGAAACCCTAATCGCGATTGGAGAATTCAGAGGAAAATCTTAAGAAACGAGAACCATCAACACGTAGATCTCAGTCTCACGAACGACATATCCAATTTGAGCCAATTCCTGTCAATGTTTGGCCCTCAAATTTGGACTGCAAGAATTTTTCATCTTTTTCTTCTTCTCCCTCTCAGACTTTGCATGAGCTCTCTGTAAACTCTTCCTTTTCTTTCTTCTTACTCTTTCTCTCTCTCTCTCTCTCTCTTCTTCTGAAGCTAACTCACTGCGCGCGGACACACACACACACACACACACACACACTACTTTCTCACTCTCTCATTACTCCCTCTTCAACTTGTCTCAACTTTTTGTTTTAAAGAAATAAAAAGAATGTTGCTGGGCCCCCCACATGAGGGAGACCCAGCCGACAAAGTATAATTTTATATACATATAATATTCTTTCTATTACCTGGTTAACAGCCGGAGGAATTGTGGCGTGCATGAGGAGTTGAGGAGCTTCTGGTTCCAAATTGTTGACACCAATGGACTTAGCCAGCCTAGCTTGGAGCATTCTTCCATGGCCTCCCATGTGCCTCTCATGTGAAACGACAACATTTTTCCTTTGAAATTGAACCTTTCGGTTCCTTCCTTCACTCTCACTGGCCAGTGGATTAGATAGAGATCCATATAATCTAAGCCTAGCCTCCTATTAAGCAGTTAAAAACACACAACAGTAAAAATAAACAGGAAGAGATCAGAAATGAATAATGCATCAAACTGATAATAATGTATCCAAAGTGAAAATTGATGTCTATCGTGTAAATTTTTCATATGGAAGAACTATTAAGGTACAAATGAAAAAGCCAAAATCAGATAGTAGGAGTGCAGAATCTTCTACGAATAAGAAGAAGTAATCTTTAAATGACCAATTCGTGGATGCTCTCCTTGACATATTATCATTTAGAGATTTCTTTTGATTTGCTTTTTATTCCTTTTCAATAAGACTTCTTGTATGGTCTTTGAAGTTAATTGCTAACTTATAGGGTTATTTGAACTATTTGTAGTGCTAAGCATAAAAATAAATAGGAAGAGATCAGAAGGCAAATAATCAAGAATTTACTGGAGAGACTTCTTGAGAGCGGGAAGAACAAGACCCGGATGAGAGTCAATGCACCAGAGCTTGTTGGTGATGCAGATGTCGCCGCGGCTCTTGGCAAGCCCTCGATCTAGGACCTCGGCAACCGCTAGGCTGAGCACCTCTTTAGAGCCGTAGCACGCGGCTGTGTCGAACTGGCAGTACCCGAGTAGATGGCGTCGAGGAATAGATGCTAGCACATCGAGCAGCGGCAGATTGCTCGCCTCCCCACCCATCCCGATCAGTGGCATCCTCGCGCCTGAGCTCAGCACCACTTCTAGGACCACGGCGTCGAACATCGGTGCTCTGTGTTCTAAGTGCGTGTGTGTGTCAGAGAGAGAGAGAGAGAGGTGTAAAAGATGTGGGAATGATACTTTGATGGTTTTATGAGAGGAATGCTGGTATTTATATCGAGTAGGAGAAAATGAGCTCAAGCATAAAAAGATGGAAAGTTTCTTTACAAGTAACAGTAGCAAAATGGGTCTTGAACTCATATGTGAGTATTAAATGGGTTGCCTTAAATTTTAATAATAAGCATAGTCATAAATGATTACTTTACAATTTAATGAGTTTTAATGTGATCGGTAAGGGTCGCTAGCTAATCCTTACCGACATCAGATGAGAGCCAGCGACCCTCGCCAGCCCCAAGGCAAGGACCATGACAAAAAATAGTAAACGAAAAAACTTAAATTTGAGAATTTTTTCTTAAATTATAAAAAATGTCCACAATGTTTTAATGATATAGTTTTTAAAATTAATGAGAAATGGGATTTTTTGGATTTGATTAAATATGAAAGTATTTAGTAATAAGTTAATATCGCGAAAAATTCCAAAATAGTACACCTATGATAAATTTAACCAAAATTATTTTTTTGATCGTGAAAAATCCAATTGGTACACTTGTGATAATTTACTCCAAATTATTTTTTGACCACCAAAATCCCAAACTAGTACATCTGTGACAAGTTTACCATAAATTAATTTTTTTTACCGTGGAAAGTTCCTAAAATATTACACCTGCGAAAAATTGCTCTTCATTAAATTGGGTTAATACCACGAAAAGTCTCAAATTGATATGTTTATGACAAATAGCGAGTAAAAACTCCAAATTGGTACACCTGTGAATTGCCATGTGCCAGCCAATTTAGTAATTTGTTGTTAATTTAATGAAAACTAATAGATGGTAAATTTATCACAAGTGTATCATTTGGGGGTAAATTTGTCATAAATGTGTCAGTTTGGGATTTTATGTGGTTAAAAAAATAGTTTAGAGTAAATTTTCACAGGTGTACCAATCTGAGATTTTTTTGTAATATTAACCCTTAGTAATATGGGTTAATCGGGTCTAAGTTGATCGGGTATGGTCCAGAAATTTACATTGCTATAATTAGGTCAAACAGGTTATATAAGGCAATTTGATCTGGACTATTTATGAACCGATCCACCGTTTGACAGGTCTACATCTACAAAGTTAGATAGACAAATAAATGAGAAACAGTAAGGAGGTAATATCGATTCAAAATACAGAATGTCTTGATTGGTTTTGGGAATGGCCATTATGGCACTTGGTCAGACACGAATGAGGCAATCAGTGAACACTGTCGAGGATGGATTTATTTTAATACCGGTGCATCGAAGCGGACTTAGTTTACTAAAGATCGAATGCGGAGTGCACAAAGTTTTGTCTCAAGATGGAGACTCTAATACCCAGTGACAATAAGAATGCGGAAGACAGAATTTAAAATTTATCTATATTTCGATGTGTATATGAAAGAAATAGATAAGCCTATTTATAAGATCTAAGAAATAAAATCAAATATGCATAATCAAAAGGATATGGAAATGAGAGAAAAGTTCACAATATTTAGCAGAAGAGAATCAAAGAAAAGATCACGATATTTAGCAGAAGAACTTATTCTGGCGTGGAGGAAAAACGGGGTATGGAGGAAAAACGGGTAGAACTAACAAGTTGCCTTTCTATTCATAAAAAAAAAAAACAAGTTTCCTTTCTCATGTATGAAAGTATGCAATTATTTCATTGCGGGAAGAGACTAAACAAAAAAATGACGTTTGACTTGTTAGATATATGCCTTAAGGAATTATGTAATGTTACATAATTAGGGATTTCGGTTGTATTTAATTCATTATTGAATTAATGGAAAAGACGTGTTTTTTCATTTGTCCAATTATATATATATAATAAATTCCATAAGATAGTTGTGACTAGACCTTTTCTTGAGATGTCAAGAATATGTGCGACGGGTTCATAGTTAGACTGAATCTTTAAACTGTACTCAGTCCGATGGATCATTGAGTGGATATTAATGATCTTGTTGGGACCGATTGTTCTTAACTTCACTTTTAAGAATGACGAGTTACAAGTCATTGGTCATGCGATGCTCGAGTTGGAACACAGGTGCTTGTACCGGACAAGTTCACTGAACATGACACACATTTAACGATTAGCGACTGTCGCGACCCGAAAATAAGTTTTCGAGTGAACGGATTATCAGGTTAATTAGATTAACTAACCTAACGCGGACCCTCCCAAGCCCTACTGAATCGCAACTTTGGTTTTTTATTTAAATGATTTTAAAATTTGGAGTCGCCACTAATCGTTCTTGGTAGGTCGATTAGAAACCTAAATAATTAGTGGAGAACTAATTTATTTCTGCGAACCAGAGAAAATGAGTTCGGGGACTTGGTTACGCTAGATTACTCTAACGCCCTTTCGGTACCATTTCATGAAACTCATTTGGGATGACTTGAAAAGATTTTGGTCAAACTGACCAGAAGGGCAACATGGTCATTTTTCAAGGATGGGAAGTGGAAACGGTTAAACCAGTTGAACGTGGTCATTCCTTAGTTCCACGATTTCTGAGAATTTTCTGAAATTTTCAGAATTTTTGGAGACAATTTACCCATGAGGGGCAAAATCGTCATTTTAGAAAGATCGGGATGGAAATTCACCGAAATAGGATTGGACAGCTGAAATGACCCGTTTTCTAATTTCTGATATTTTTTCTGAATTTTTCGAGACGACTTGCCCATAAAGGGCGAAATCGTCATTTTGAAAATATCAATAAGGACAAAATTGTCAGAGATGGCCTTCATCAGCTAAAATGATCTTTCCCTGATTTCTTTTGAGACTTTTGAGAATTTTTTTCAGATTTTTTTTTTTGAATTTTTTGAATTTTTCTAATTAATATATTTTTTTATATATATATATATAAAAAATATATTAATTAGAAAATTCAAAAAATTCAAAAAAAAAAATCTGAAAAATTCTCAAAGTCTCAAAAGAAATCAGGGAAGATCATTTTAGCTGATGAAGGCCATCTCTGACAATTTTGTCCTTATTGATATTTTCAAAATGACGATTTCGCCCTTTATGGGCAAGTCGTCTCGAAAATTCAGAAAAATATCAGAAATTAGAAAACGGGTCATTTCAGCTGTCCAATCCTATTTCGGTGAATTTCCATCCCGATCTTTCTAAATGACGATTTTGCCCTCATGGGTAATTGTCTCCAAAATTCTGAAAATTTCAGAAAATTCTCAGAATCGTGGAACTAAGGAATGACCACGTTCAACTGGTTTAACCTGTTTCCACTTCCCAGCCTTGAAAAATGACCATGTTGCCCTTCTGGTCAGTTTGACCAAAATCTTTTCAAGTCATCCCAAATGAGTTTTCATGAAATGGTACCGAAGGGCGTTAGAGTATCTAGCGTAACCAAGTCCCCGAACTCATTTTCTCTGGTTCGCAGAAATAAATTAGTTCTCCCACTAATTTATTTAGGTTTCTAATCGACCTACCAAGAACGTTAGTGGCGACTCCAATTTTAAAATCATTTAAATAAAAACCAAAGTTGCGATTCAGTAGGGCTTGGGAGGGTCCGCGTTAGGTTAGTTAATCTAATTAACCTGATAATCCGTTCACTCGAAACTTATTTTCGGGTCGCGACAGTCGCTATCGTTAAATGTGTGTCATGTTCAGTGAACTTGTCCGGTACAAGCACCTGTGTTCCAACTCGAGCATCGCATGACCAATGACTTGTAACTCGTCATTCTTAAAAGTGAAGTTAAGAACACATCGGTCCCACAAGATCATTAATATCCACTCAATGATCCATCGACTGAGTACAGTTTAAAGATTCAGTCTAACTATGAACCCGTCGCACATATTCTTGACATCTCAAGAAAAGGTCTAGTCACAACTGATCTTATGGAATTTATTATTATATATAATTGGACAAATGAAAAAACGTCTTTTCCATTAATTCAATAATGAATTAAATACAACCGAAATCCCTATTATGTAACATTACATAATTCCTTTAAGGCATATATCTAACAAGTCAAACGTCATTTTTTTGTTTAGTCTCTTCCGCAATGAAATAATTGCATTACTTTCATACATGAGAAAGGAAACTTGTTTTTTTTTTTTATGAATAGAAGGCAACTTGTTAGTTCTACCGTTTTTCCTCCATACCCCTTTTTCCTCCACGCCAGAATAAGTTCTTCTGCTAAATATTCGTGATCTTTTCTTTGATTCTCTTCTGCTAAATATTTGTGACTTTTCTCTCATTTCCATATCCCTTTTGATTATGCATATTTGATTTTATTTTCTTAGATCTTATAATAGGCTTATCTATTCTTTCATATACACATCGAATATAGATAATTTTTAAATTCTGTCTTCCGCATTCTTATTTGTCACTGGGTATTAGAGTCTCCATTCTTGAGACAAACTTTGTGCACTCCGCATTCGATCTTGTAGTAAACTAAGTCCGCTTCGATGCACCGGTATTAAATAAATCCATCCTCGACAGTGTTCACGTGATTGCCTCATTCGTGTCTGACCAAGTGCCATAATGGCCATTCCCAACCAATCAAGACATTCTGTATTTTGAACTCGATATACCCCCTTACTGTTTCTCATTTATTTGTCTATCTAACTTTGTAGATGTAGACCTGTCAACGGGTGGATCGTTCATAAATAGTCCAGATCAAATTGCCTTTATAACCTGTTTATGACCTAATTATAGCAATGTAAATTTCTGGACCATACCCGATCTAACTTAGACCCGATTTAACCCATATTACTAAGGGTTAATATTACAAAAAATCTCAGATTGGTACACCTGTGAAAATTTACTCTAACTATTTTTTTAACCACATAAAATCCCAAACTGACACATTTATGACAAATTTACCCCCAAACTGATACACTTGTGATAAATTTACCATCTATTAGTTTTCATTAAATTTAACAACAAATTACTAAATTGGCTGGCACATGGCAATTCACAGGTGTACCAATTTGGAGTTTTACTCGCTATTTGTCATAAACATATCAATTTGAGACTTTTCGTGGTATTACCCATTTAATGAAGAGCAATTTTTTCGCAGGTGTAATATTTTAGGAACTTTCCACGGTAAAAAAAATTAATTTATGGTAACTTGTCACAGATGTACTAGTTTGGGATTTTTGGTGGTCAAAATAATTGGAGTAAATTTATCACAAGTGTACCATTTGGGATTTTTCACGATCAAAAAAATAATTTTGGTTAAATTTATCATAGGTGTACTATTTTGGAATTTTCGCGATATTACTTATTACTAAATACTTTCATATTTAATCAAATCCAAAAATCCCATTTCTCATTAATTTTTAAAAACTATATCATTAAAACATTGTGACATTTTTTATAATTTAAGAAAAATTCTCAATTTTAAGTTTTTTCGTTTACTATTTTTTGTCATGGTCCCTTGCCTTGGGGCTGGCGAGGGTCGCTGGCTCTCATCTGATGTCGGTAAGGATTAGCTAGCGACCCTTACCGATCACATTTAAAACTCATTAAATTGTAAAGTATTCATTTATGACTATGCTTATTATTAAAATTTAGGCAACCCATTTAATACTCACATATGAGTTCAAGACCCATTTGCTACTGTTACTTGTAAAGAACCTTTCCATCTTTTTATGCTTGAGCTCATTTTCTCCTACTCGATATAAATACCAGCATTCCTCTCATAAACCATCAAAGTATCATTCCCACATCTTTTACACCTCTCTCTCTCTCTCTCTGACACACACACGCCACTTAGAACACAGAGCACCGATGTTCGACGCCGTGGTCCTAGAAGTGGTGCTGAGCTCAGGCGCGAGGATGCCACTGATCGGATGGGTGGGGAGGCGAGCAATCTGCCGCTGCTCGATGTGCTAGCATCTATATTCCTCGACGCCATCTAACTCGGGTACTGCCAGTTTCGACACAGCCGCGTGCTACGGCTCTAAAGAGGTGCTCAGCCTAGCGGTTGCCGAGGTCCTAGATCGAGGGCTTGCCAAGAGCCGCGGCGACATCTGCATCACCAACAAGCTCTGGTGCATTGACTCTCATCGGGTCTTGTTCTTCCCGCTCTCAAGAAGTCTCTCCAGTAAATTCTTGATTATTTGCCTCTGATCTCTTCCTATTTATTTTTACTGCTTAGCACTACAAATAGTTCAAATAACCCTATAAGTTAGCAATTAACTTCAAAGACCATACAAGAAGTTCTTATTGAAAAGGATAAAAGCAATCAAAGAAATCTCTAATGATATATGTCAAGGAGAGCATCCACGAATTGGTCATTTAAAGATTACTTCTTCTTTTCGTAGAAGATTCTGCACTCCTACTATTCTGATTTTTGGCTTTTTCATTTGTTACCTTAATAGTTCTTCCATATGAAAATTTACACGATAGACATCAATTTTCACTTTGGATACATTATTATCAGTTTGATGCATTATTCATTTCTGATCTCTTCCTGTTTATTTTTACTGTTTTGTGTGTTTTAACTGCTTAATAGGAGGCTAGGCTTAGATATATGGATCTCTATCTAATCCACTGGCCAGTGAGAGTGAAGGAAGGAACCGAAAGGTTCAATTTCAAAGGAAAATGTTGTCGTTTCACATGAGAGGCACATGGGAGGCATGGAAGAATGCTCCAAGCTAGGCTTGGCTAGTCCATTGGTGTCAACAATTTTGGAACCAAGAAGCTCCCTCAACTCCTCATGCACGCCACAATTCCTCCGGCTGTTAACCAGGTAATAGAAAGAATATTATATGTATATAAAATTATACTTTGTCGGCTGGGTCCCCTCATGTGGGGGCCCAGCAACATTCTTTTTATTTCTTTAAACAAAAAGTTGAGACAAGTTGAAGAGGGAGTTAATGAGAGAGTGAGAAAGTAGTGTGTGTGTGTGTGTGTGTGTGTGTGTCCGCGCGCGTGAGTTAGCTTCAGAAGAGAGAAGAGAGAGAGAGAGAAAGAGTAAGAAGAAAGAAAAGGAAGAGTTTACAGAGAGCTCATGCAAAGTCTGAGAGGGAGAAGAAAAAAAGATGAAAATTTCTTGCAGTCCAAATTTTGAGGGCCAAACATTGACAGAATTGGCTCAAATTTGGATATGTCGTTCGTGAGACTGAGATCTACGTGTTGATGGTTCTCGTTTCTTAAGATTTTCCCTCTGAATTCTCCATCGCGATTAGGGTTTCTACCTCTAATGTATTATTCCACCTTTGTAGTGATGAAATATTCTTATAATGTTTATGTAGAGCCTCTAGTGTGTGACTTGAAAGAGATCCTTTTGTATATCTGCTATTCTTGGTGATTAGTAAAGGATTTTGGGTCATCCGTGATTTTTCCCATTTCGAATTTTTCACGTAAATCTTAGTGTGTTTTTTTTATCATTCTACATAAGGCTATTTGACTGGATATAATTTATCGATTGTTGCTAGATTAGGTTGTAAATTAGGGTATATTTTTTATCCTGGATTAGTTTAATTAGAAGCGAAGTGCTGCCCGTTTTTTCCCCAACAGAGTGGTATCAGAGCTTGTGTTGAGACTCCAACGTTAGATGGAAGAATTAGTACCACCATGTTTAATTGAATGCCTCTATTACTCTATATGGGAAGCCTTAGATGGAAGACTATATTATATGCAAAGATTGTTTGATCCCATCGACAGTGACGAATCTCAAGGAGACAAGGATGACAAAGACTGGGAGCGAATGAATCGGAAGACGGAGTTGAGTTTATTCGACAATGGATTGATGATAGTGTATTTCATCATGTTGCTCAAGAAACCAAAGCGATGTTTTGTGAAATAAACTACAAGATCTCTATGAGAGAAAACCCGCAAATAAAGCTCTTCTAGTCAAACGACTTGTGAACTTCAGATTCAATGAGGGAAGTAATATGTCGGAACACTTGAGTGAATTTCAGATGTTGTAAATCATTGACAAGTCTTGAGATTGATTTAGGTGATGAATTGCAATTACATTTGTTACTTGGTACTCTTCCTGATAGTTGGGACACATTGGTTATGGCATTAAATAATTCGGCTCCTTGTGGTGTGCTTTCTATGAGCATGGTTAAAGAAGTTTGTTCAATGAAGAACAAGGAGAAAATGCTTGAACTATGCTTCTAGATCGGAGGCACTTTTTCATAAAAACAGGTCAAAAAGTCAATCAAGAAATTTCAAAGTAATGACAGGGCAAGTCAAGGAAAATCGAAGTCAGGCCAAGGAGAAGTATGAAGTGTTACAATTGTACCAAAATGGGACATTATGCCAAAGAGTGCTGGCAACCAAAGAGAGATAAATTCCCATGATAGAAATGAAGAAAAAAGAAAGAGAAATCAAGCTACAACAGCAGCTGCATCCGATGGTGATATTGTCTTCATTTGTGATGATGGTTTTGCAAACCTTACATGTTAAGACTCTAGTTGGGTGGTTGATTCTACAGCTTCTTTTCATGTCACTTCACGATGTGATTATTTTACATCTTATCGTGGCAGTGATTTTGTTCTGATAGGATGTGAAACAATGGTGTTTTCTAATGCTATTGGCATAGGAGATATTCACTTGGAGACCGATGTAGGATGCAATTTACTTCTAAGAAATGTGAGACATGTATGGATATTCGACTCCATTTTATCTCTACAGGTGCCTTAGATGACGATGGCTACGGCAGTTTTTTCTAAGATGGCAAATGGAAATTGACTAAAGGCTCTATGGTAGTGGCAAAAGGCAAGAAGAATGCACTCTTTACACCATGGAAGCAAAGTTGATCAGAGAGGAGATAAATGCAGTGGATGACTCCTCATTGATCTATAGCACATGAGGCTTAGTCATCTTAGCAAGAAAGGACTTGAGACTCTTATTAGAAAGAACTTTTCTACTATTGAAGGAAAAATCTGACAAAATGTACTCATTGCATATGGGTAAGCAACATCAATTCTCATTTTAGAGTTCCTCTCCAAGCACAAAATCTAATGTACTTGATTTAGTTCACACTAATATTTGTTGCATGGATGCTAGAACACTTAGCGGTGCATTATATTTTGTAACATTTATCGATGATTACTCTAGAAAAGTGTAGGTTTTTTTGCTTTGAAATCTAAAGACCAGGTGCTTGCGGCTTTCAAACAATTTCATGTCATGTGGAAGAGAAATCGGAAAGAAGTTGAATGTATTTGAGCCGACAACGGTGGAGAATATAGAGGCCCGTTTGAGTATTATTGTAGAGATTATGGCATCAAGTTTGAGAAGACTATTCCGAAAACCACAGCAGAATGGAGTGGCAGAGGAATGAACTGACGATTAATGATTGGATTCGGTATATACTATCTCATGCGAAGTTGCCTAAGTCATTCTGGGTGAAGAGATGAGAACGCCATGGACTTGATAAATCTTTCTCCATCAGTTTCTCTTAAGGGGGATGTTCTGCAAAGAGTTTGGAGTGGGAAAGATATTTCCTACAATTATCTGAAAGTGTTCGGCTGCCAGCATTTTGTACATATTCCAAGAGATGAGAGATCCAAGCTTGATGACAGGTCTAAACAGTGTATCTTCTTGGGTTATGGATATGAAGAGTTTGGCTACAGATTATGGGATCCAGCTTCAAGAAAGTCATCAGAAGCCGAGATATGGTATTCTTTGAACATCAAACCATTAAGACATCACAAGCCAGGGAAGCCAAAGATGTAGCTTAACACAGGTTTAATTTCACCCAATCCTCCGACTATATTGAGTGAAAATCAAGGGGGAGTGCATGAAATCATGAAGAATGTTGAATCCTCACAGAATGTTGATTCTTCATATGGAGGCGGTGCATTTTCATTAGCAAAAGCAACCAGTTGAACCAGTTGAGTCAGAAGAACAGATCCTACTCATTGTTATAAGATTAGAAGAGAGCTAACCATCACAAGATATCAAACCGCATAGCATTGTTACTCACGATGTAGGAGAGCCAAAACTTATGAGAGGCTATATTCATGTGATAAAAAGAGTGCATAAAGTTATGCAGATT